>AYEL01069608.1:0-73745 GCA_000484575.1 Olivierus martensii
GTTTATTAGTTTGGTTTTCGTTCTTTGAGTTTTGTCCCAATTACGCGGCTGTTCCAATTAATTGGTGTCCCAATTAAGCGGAATCCACTGTATATGAATGAGTGATATATTGTTTCAGAGAACAATAAAGTTTCAACAATCAGCTCTTACCCCAATTGGACAAATGGTCAACATACTCTTGTATGCAGTGTAGAAAATTGAACTAAGTCAACTTTGGCATAAAGATGTAGCATTAGACATATAGAGGAAGTGACATCATCAGCATTAATACTCCGACAAATTTACATTTAAATTTTACACCTGTGAGACCCAATCTTTAGTAGACTTTTATTTTTCCTATTATCATTAACAAAAAAACCAATGTAAAGTCAAAAATGACATAAACTGAGGTATGACTATATTTATTAGAGAGACAGGATTTGCACTTTCAATAATCATTATGTATTGAATGCATTTCTCATTTCATCAACTTTGCAAAATTTCTTTAGCTTATTTTAGTTTGATTTTACATTTTTATTTTTCATCTTGGTATTTGAATACCTTGTAAAGCTTTGCTTATGATTGCTGCTGGAAAAGTCTTGTTATGTCCAAATGGCATAATGATGATTTTTTCCTTCAAATTAGTTAATGAAAAGTTTGTTTTAGCATCAGCTGTAAAACAAGTTTTAAATAAATTAAAAACTGAAAATATCTTTCTTATAATCAAGAAAATATGGTAAATACTTATATTTTGTTTCAGGCATTAAAAAAATGAACTGTTTATTACAATATAAAAATTACATCTGCATATACTGTTCTTCAAACATTTACTTAAAAATAATTTCATATTGATGATGAAAGATACAAATGTTTAAAATGAAATACTGCAATAAAAATTAATAATGATATTTATAACCCATTATAATTGTTATTTTTGCTTATATTTTCAATAATAATAATTAATTTCAAATGAAATTTATTCACTTAAATAGGAAACAATATCAGAATATAAAAAGATATAAATGATTTACAAAATCATGCATTATAATTCAGTTGTTTTCTTGCATTATTTGAATTCTGATTAAATACTTTTCAAAGGATCACAACTAATGATGTGACAAATTGTTGCAGATTTCTACTGTTCATTTGAAGTATGTCTGATATCAAATACAAATTATATAATATGTGATAATGTTTTATGATAATTTTAAATAGTGCAATATAAACAATATTATAAAGTCTCATTTTATTTGAAAGTCTGAAATAATGCAAACTCCAAAAAATTCAGAAAGAATCACATATTGTTTCAAAACCAGAGTTGAGAATGTTTACACTTTTATCATATTGTATTATCACTTTAGAACTGTCATACTCAACCTGCAGTCTGCATGTGGCCCACCAAGCTTTCACATGCGGTCCAAAATGCAAAGTCATGGATTTAAATTTTTAAAATCTTGAAATTAACAGCAAAAACTGATTGTCAATTAAATTATAAGGATATTTATAATGATTTATAAATTACTATAAATCCCTTATTAATACTTATTTATAATATAGTCGATTCTGCTTTATTAGGACACATTGGGACTAATCCATTTTGGCCCAATTAAACGAACTGAGTTCTAAATAAGTTATTATAAATTCTAAAATAAAATATGTAATATGTAGGTAAAAAATAATAATTAGGTACCTATTTTAAAGCTTTATTAAACCAAAATACAGAAAATATTTGTACTATAAATAGTGAAGAAAAAATAATACATACATGATAAATTTTACAATTTCATTTCTTGGCATCTTGGCAGATTTAAAAATTTTAAATAAAATCGATACTGTAAATGAATATCGTTAGGTACAGTACAGCATATAGTAACGGTAGACTCTTAAGCAGATGCATAAATTGCTCGCGATGATAGATAACTGATTCTCATCACGCTAGTGTTGCCAAAAATTAGTGTATGTAGTGTTGACATACTTTTGAAAAATCTCTAAAATATGTCAAAAATTGTTAAAATTCCTTTTCTGCTACTGTCCCAATTAAGCGTTTAAATTATGTATAATTTGGTTTCTGTTCTTTGAGATTTGGCCCAAAAAAGCAACAGGCGCTAAAATTCAATTAACCGGTGGCTTAGTTTGGTGTTCTGTTCTTTGAGATTTGACCCAATTAACTGGAATCTACTATATATATAGAATTCTTTGAGATTCGGCCCAATTAAGAGGAATCTATTGTACTTATAAATAAGTATTATAGTTTTGTTTATTATAAGTAATTTGAAAAACTTCTAGTTGTTTTGTAATGTACTATTTTATATCAAACTATAATTTAAACACCCATAATGATGTCTTCAAATAACAAATGAAACATATCTGATAAAAATAGAATATTTCAAGGTAACTGGGAAGAGGAATGTTTTGTTGCGTTGAATAAAACAGGTTGAGCAACATGTTTGATTTGTCAAGAACGTATCATTTTAAGAAAATATAACATTGATTGTCATCATACTATGAAACATAAATCGGTTAATGACACTTTTGCTCTTGGGTCATTAATAAGACATGAAAAATTAGCTTTCTTTGAGAAATCGTTGCAACAACAACAACAACAGTGTTGTGCCAACTGTTGATATAGCATATTGCAGCCCACTTGATGTAGCAAACAAATGCATGTGACCAGAGAAAAAAAAAGTTGAGTATGACTGCTTTAGAAGATAAACAAAAATAATCTATGCACCATCCATTATCAGTATTGTGTGAACCATGCTTTTTTATGTAAGTGTTGAGGATGTTTTAACTATTGTGATTTAATGATGTAATAAATAAAATAAAAATGATGATAATTAATAAAATATCACATTACACTAAAATAGTTGAAAATTTATGGACTTTGTGAATGTGTCTCCTTTACATTTATCCTACAAGAAAACCAGTCTTGAATTGTGAGATCCTCCAGGAATGCATCCTTTGCATAAAATACAAACACTTTGTAATTAATAAAAATTTTGCAGTATGAAAGTTTATAGTCCAATCACTATTGACTTTTTGCACTGAGATCATATACTTGCTTTCGGATAGCAGTTCTTTATTTTTACAACAATTGTTTATAATTTTAAGCAAACTAATTTACACAATGTTTTAACTTTTTCAATTGTTGTATTGCTGTAAAAGATTATCAATTTTCATTTCTCCATTAAACATATAAAAAAAATTGTCCATTGATCTCATACTATTCTATGGGACATCTGCATGTTTCATTCTTTAATTCAGTAATATTTATGTTTCTCTATATTAGGTTTAATTATCTTGTAAAAGGTATAAATACAAATTATGTTAGTCTGTTATGTGATTCAAGTAATGATATCAAAGATCAAAGCTGGTTTTCTTTTAATTCTTTCACTGCCAGCTATTTTTTTAAATTAAGTATAATTAATATGAAAAAAATAAAAAAATTCAAATTGTGAGATCTTGCTTAATTTTCATCAAAATCTTTTGAAATTCTTAGTATTTATTGCATTTTTTGTTCTCTTTCTAATAATATAAGCATTTTTTTAGTTTAATTTTTTTCACAACTCTGTTACATACATGAGACCGATGAAAGCACAATTTTTTTATATGAAATTTCAGCCATCCAACAAAGTAGTTGATATTTTTAGGTAGTGGTAAGTACTCCAAACAAAATAAGCCATGAAGAACAAAATTCGGCCAAAATTTTCAGAAATTATTTTTAAAACCATGAGTTATATAACTTCTATTGAATGAAGTTACATCATATAATTATTAAAACAATTACATGAATTCATTGAAATATTTCATATTTATTAACTTGCACTTACTTCATTTACACAATTTTTAGCAGTAAATTTTATATATTTTTCTATTTATACCAAAAAATCGGTAACATATAAAAATGGACTCATCTCATACATATACTCATCAGTAACAGCTATAATATATTTTCTGCTCCTCTAATTGGACTGCAGTTGTTTTATTGTTGCTCAGAACCCAATGCCTCATACCCAGGTCCAAAATAGGCTTGGCTGCAATTTCCCAGGAAGTGAGTGGCTGCTGTAAAGCAATAAAAGTGCCATGCCCCTTTAAATAGCCTGAGGGTGTTTAAATTTCATTTTTGTGATTTTCCTAAATTTTGGTGAAATTAAAACAAAAAAATGAATGATTAAGATATATTTTAGTTTATTTTTAACAGAATAATCATTATTTTCTTATTATCTATAATATTTTTTAATTTTCAGCATTTCATAATTCATTTTTATGAAAAATTTGATTTTTTCCAAAAATTTCAAAAATATCATTTATCGAATCACATAATCAGAATAACTTTGATATGTTAGACTATAAAATTGACAGGATAGGGTTAAAAAAATCCAAATTCTATCGAGCTGTTCAAATATAAACAATATTTGTTTACACACAACTTTTAAAAATATTTAAGCAATTGAAAAAATTTTGGACCCACCATCAAAAGGGCATATTTTCAACGAATACACAAAGGAAAACTGATTTGCAAAAGCTGGATTAATAAAATCAGAATTGAATTTTTTTTCTAATTTTCTATTGTTTTTTGTTCTACTTCCTTATCAAATATCACCATCAAATAATCGTACTTCATTAAATATATTCAATTATATAAAACACTATATATATATATATATCTCATCAACTGACTTTATTTGCATTCAACAGTCCTAAATAATGAAATGAATCATGTTTCTCCTGCATATTTTCTAATCTACTTTATTATTCATATCCTTATCATTTACAGACTTGGAGAAATTGAAATAAGCTGAAATATTATCAAAATACAACAAAATAAGAAGTGCTAATTGTTATAAAATAATCTAAAAAACAATTTTCTTAGGCAAAGTTCATAATAAAAAGCCAACTGCTGGAGTGAAACTATTATTTAGAATTCCATTTGCATGACAGCATTATCTACTATATATCATTTGGTGTTATCCAAATCGAATTCTATGTCTAATATCTACATATGATTTTAAAGAAACCTGGGCCAACCCATCAATTCCCTTCTTTGAATAACTGTCTTCTTAATACCATTATCCATTCATTTGTTGATTACTAACTAGTCCTATTTCAATCCTTATTGTAAGTAGCCTTCTCACAAATCATTGCCTGAATTACTGGATCTCCCTTTCATGTCTTTCTCTAATCCAAGTAAGAAGCAGCTTTTCCATCTCTTCATTGATAAAAGATCTATTTTTGTCAGAAATCTTCTCTCATATCCATGGAGAGATTAGATGGATTATAAAGATGAGGAACAAAAGACTGGACCTGGATCTAATTCAGTCTTTTTGTAGAAAGTTAAAGCATTCATGCATCCAATGCAGCTAATTTTTGGTACCTGTTAGCAGATCTAACCATGCACAATGTGGGCAATCAATAGTTTATGTCAGGAATGGCCTCACTATTTACTAATCTCTGAGTAGAAAGCAGCATAAAATTAGAAACAAACAAAATGTATCCAAAAGTCAATACCAAATGCTCTTCAGCAATTTCATAAAAGATTTAATATAAGAAAACAACAACATAATAATTCACTATGAACATTAATCAGAAATTAATAACAATAATGTAGTATTAAATGTTTCATCATACACACAGAAAAATATAATATAAAGTCATATAAACTTAAAACAATATATTTCCCTAACTAATTGAAAAACTGAAATTGTGTTTGTTTACACTGCTGTCTGATAAAGAGTTTGCTTACCAGTGGAATGCAGACAGAAGTCCATACTTCTAAATTTCTTCTGTGGGGCCTGGGCCATGAATTCCATCCATCATTTCATGGCTAGCCCCATTATGAAGTTGGGCAGATTAGCTGAGTGAAAATACATCAACTTTTTATCTTGGAGAACCCTGAATCCAGATTCTACCTTCTTGAAAACTTTATATGGAGATTACAAATATTTGCATCCTTGAAATTCGTTTATGTTAACAAGGAGTGCCTTATTCAACTTTTGAAACATTTGGTTATTAAAAATTTCTTGTAAAATTAGGGTAACAGGCCATAAATACAGTTTTAGTACAAATTATATTTGCTCATAAAATCAGTTTTATAAACCAGGATTGACCTGTACATTATTATTATAAAGTATATTTATAATAATTTATAAAAATGAAATTACATCATAAAATCAAAACTTTTGTCAAAGTAATTTCTTTCAACCAAATTTAAAATTTTAAGATACAAATAGTTCTCAAATTATTAACTCATACTTAAAATATTGATGTCATCAATAAATTCTGTTACTGATCAATGCAACTGACCTGGGTTCAATTCTCCAACGCAATGGTCTGATATATAGGAAGCATTCTTTTTGTGTTTGGTTCTTGTATTTTTATATACATTAAATTTGCTACAATAAAGTGAAGTGTAATAATAAATATTAATAGTGGGATTTTCCATAAATTTTAGGCATTTCTGGCTTATGATAGCAGGATTAAAAATTCTTGGAACCAAACTACATCATAAGTCAAGGACTCACCTATATATACAATAAATTATAGTATTAACTGTATTTGTTTATACCCATTCATTTCCTGCATTATTTAACTGAACACCAAAATTTTTGATCTAGTTCTTTATCTCATACAGTTTGTCATCTAGAATCAACAAGTATCTGGAACTACTGAAATGTTTTGAATTTTATTATTATTTATGAATTATCCAACGTATATTTAAAAAAATTAATAAATAAAAGAAGGTTATATCCAAAACTTTCAATATTTTCTTCCATAAATCATTAAATTTTGTCAAACTTCTACAAAATTTAGATCCACCTTAACAATTTTTCATTCTACATATGCATCATGTTCTGATTTCTACTGAAACTTACTAAGAATAAAATTTCTATCACCAGCCAAAAATATAATTATATCAATAATAATACATTTTTTCTCATTACCAGTAAGGCACAGGATTCAAATATACTCATTGGAAAAATTATCTTTATATCAGAGTATGAAGTGTATGAACATAAACTTTCTGATCTATACATTTCAGAATTATGTTCTATTGCAGCAGTTCTTGATCTTTTTTTTTTTTACAACCATGAATTATCTTTAAAGAATTCATTTCTTATATAGTCATCAATGTTAACATGTTGATGTCTATATATTGAAATGTCTTGACACTGACAGCATGTTTGATATTGGTAAGTCAAGATGTTTCAACATTAAATTAACCTAATTTTTTATATAATTTATTGCATATTTATATTCAAAAATATCTTCCTTTTTGCAGTATTTAGAATAAAATTTTGCATTTCAAAAATACATCCATTGGGAATGCACCAATTTTTCTTCCTTAATTGTATTCTAACTTATTCTTTGATTTTTATTAATTATTATTTTATTTATAATTTTTTTTTGATATTTTCTATTTGAAATGTTTTAATCATTTACCCAAGCTACTCAATGGTGATTTAAACATGATAGGTGCATCTATATTGTTACAAAAACTTATAATTGACCTCTGACTTTCTAATACAGGTATCCTTCCTATAACACATTCTCCTACAACACTGTTTCACTCCAACACGATTTGAAAATTGCAGAAGCCCTCATATAACACATACTTCTACAACACGGTTTTTATTTAATACATTTAGAAAATTATGTTCACTCTCCTACAACACAAAACATTTTCATTAATTTTTGTGAATCCATACTAGGGACACACAAAATGCAATAACTGGTAAATACTTTTCTAATATTAGTCATAAATATAATTTCTGTGAAAGGACAATATGCAGTATTTTCGATTTCGATTTGAAATTGAATCAATTTTGTGATTGCGTTAATTGTCGCCATTTCAGTATTTTATGTTCCAAACATACAGTTCTTGGATAAAAAGTAAGTTTTTATTCTTCAATAGAGGAATGTGAAAGAGAAGAAAAACATTTTATTCATAAAGAATGATTGTTTTCTAGTGGATTGTAGCGGGTTAGATTACAGATTTTGTAGAGAGAGCAGAAGATACGCAAACTTTAAATGTGGAAAAAAAGTTCAGAAAGTGAAACTGATATTGCTAAAAAGAAAAAACGTTCTCATTTTCAATGAACAACAGTAAAGAAGATATAATTATTAAATGAATGTTATATAAGCTATATGCTTTTTTCTTTCCTTTTGTTTGATGTATATTATTTTTTTAGGGTCTTAGATATATATTTTTTCTTTCTTTATGTTTCGTGTTATTAATATTCTTAATAAAAATTAAATTTCTTATGTGGAATTAAAGAAAGTTATTTTTTTTTTTCATTGGGTTTGGAATGTATCTCTCCTTTTTGTATTGGCTCTGTGTCTCATGTAACATGGTTTCACACAACATACTGTTTTTCAGGAACCTATCTACTGTGTTATAGGAGAGATACCTGTATATTGTAATGTAAACTTTACCATGTTAGTTTTCCAATTTGTATATTCCAATTTGTTTCAATGCTTTATTGCATTATAAACACAAAAATCAGAACTAATACTCTATCTATCATTAAACTTGTGTTAAGTTATTATTTTATTGCATTATTTGTTCATTTTGTCAAATGAAGATTATTATTTTCTTATATATTTATAAAATAAAAAGAAAGATTATATTTGTACCAAATAAGAAAAAACAAAGAATATTTTATTCCATTTATAATTTAATAATTTTAGAAACAAAGTGAATAAAATTAACTATTATAAAGATAGAATTTTATATATAAAAAAAAAACAAAATATGGTGATTTCCTTTACTAAATTGTTGCTGGAAGTGATGTCACACTATACAAAATAAATATAAAGAAATTTCTGAAATGAAATATGTAAAAATTTTACAAAAATATCATCAAAAGAACAGTACAGTTTAAATAATTAAGCAAAATATTCTCATGAACTTATTTTCTTATATCAAGAAATTTCCTGCACAATTTCACCCAGCTCATTTCCTGCCATAATCAATGGTCCTCCTGCCTAGTTAACTTCTTGTCACCATCTTTCAACAATAATAAAATCAAATCTAACAAAATTACTAAAATTATTACTATAATTTTTGATGAAATAATAGGAATTTGGATCCATATTAACAACTCTGATAGCAATATATATAAATTTTAAAATATCTTTAAAATAAATAATGAAGGGGAAAGAGGTCAAACTTTCCAAAATTTTAATTTATTGGTTCAAGATAGCTGAACAAAAAGTAAACATAAACTAAGGAGGGGTGTGGAGTATGATATAAAAATTTGGACAAATTCGAATGATGGGTTCTCGAATTTTTGGCAGTCTGAAATTGACAAATGGATTAGATGATTCAGTCTAAATTGAAATTTGAGGGTTAATTAACCCAGCAGTGGTGTCGCGTTTACCCAATGGTGTCTGATTTCATGCAAGCTATGATCCCGAGTTTTTATTTATAAATTTTTGCTATTTTTTAATCTACATATTCTGATTGAATTAAAGTTTTTATTTCTGACAAGTCTCTATTCTACAATGCAAAAACAATTATTTTTCTATGTTATGATGCTGTTTTTTAATAAATTATTATGCAATTCAATATCTCTCATCAAAATTATGTAAACAAACAAAGAGATCGCATTTCATACACCCCTAAATCTTTTCCTGATATCAAAACAAGCATGATTCCTGTTTCATTTGTAAACAGAGGGATGACTTTTGTAAGCTGAGATAGTCCAAGGTTATTTGGAGGTGGTGCGTCAGTGGGAGTGGCTTGCAAACAACAGTAATAAAATATGACCTCGAGAAGCATTCTCCAATTTCGATAGCTATTAATCATATATTTAAATTTAATCTCATATTCTAATTTCATCATGTTCTCAGATATGTTTTTATGCATATTTTGTAAAAATTTCCAACCAAAAAGAAATTTTTTTCGTTTAATGAATTTTTTTTATTGGATGTATAATATACAAATTATAAGGATAAACAGATTCAAAAATTCATTTTTTCATTACCGTTAATGATAACAGAATAATTTATGTTTTTTTCTTAAAGAGAAAGGTTAAGGGTATATTAAACACTATATATTTTGATACTGGGGTCAGAATTTATGACATAAGGGTACATCATATCCAACTAGAATTAAACAAATGATTTCTTCAAGTATTATTTATTAATTTAGCTTCCAATATTCACTTTTTAATTGTATAATTAAACATTAAACAATTTCTATTAGAAATTTTAAGAAATCTTTAATAAATTTATTATTATAATTAAAAGAGAGATATAGCCATGCACAGTAATGTTAAATCATTATTCAAACTTTAATAAAAAGCTTTAAATAAAAATCTGAAGTCAGATAAATAATATATTAAATTATATAAAAATAAGGAAGTTATATTTATTCAGAAAAACTTTTATCTAATCACAAATTTAATAGTTTGTTTACATGCGTCAAAACATGAAATGAATCAAGCGATAACCGCACCGCAAAACGGAGAATTGTTTTTAGAAACTATTAATTATAGTAATCTATATAATTTGCATCAAGACAGATTTCTTGGAGGGGCTGTCAGTCAACATTTTTTTTATGGCTGGTTTTAATGCTTTGCAACATGCAATGAATGCATTGGGAAGGCCTTAGCGATTTAGGAAAATTCTAATTTTTTCAAATTTTTTGAAAAAAATTTTTTTTCAGTTCAACTCATGAGAGTGATAACATGCAGATTCACAGCCATGAAACCACTGCTGAGTTTAATTAAAAATTTATTAAAATATCCAGTTTAAAGCAATTTTTTAATTATTATGATAAAATAATGAAAGATAAAAATTATAGACAATAATAGAAAAAAAATTTTTATATTATTGTCTATAACTTGTAATTTGAATTGTTTGCTCTAGAACAGATATGTAGTTTTGTAAAAAAGATAAATATTGATATTTTAATCATTTTTTCTTGATTTAATTAAAAAAATGAAATTATGGGTTCCTAAGCTTCTGTCACACCATTACTGACATAGGCGTATGCAGGCAGATAAGATTGCTCTCAGTTTGTTAACTGATGGGGAGGACAAAATGTTAAAATTAATTATTAATGTTTATATATGTATATGTAACCACTATATCAATTTTTTTCCTAACTATTTATCTATTATATATCAGATGAATTTATTTTTAATATCATATTTTTGAAAAGCACAAAAATTAAAGTTGAAAGTTAAACTAAAATTGAGAAAGTTTTTGTTTTTATGAAGATTTGTTTCTTATTTTGAAATATATTTCAAATCTGTATATTGTAAACATAATTATACAGTGATACCTCGGTTCACGAACACAATCCGTTTCTTGACCCTGTTCATGATCCGAAAAGTTCGTAATCCGAATAAATTTTTCCCATTGCAACTAATGTAAATCCAAATAATACGTTTTTTTCCTAGAAAAAATTTTTAACATGTTATGGCTTTATGTGTGGAAATAATACAGAAAGGAAATAAATATAACAGTAATATTAGAAGAAAGCATGTTTAACACCACCTTCACTAACACTTTTAACTTTTTTGGGAGCCATAAAAAGGGATAAATTTAATTAAGTAAAGAAAAAAAACTAAAATATCAACACTTGTTGGAACTTTACTGTACCCATATGAGCTGGGTGAACTGTATTGCTGCTGGGGGCGAGGCTGTGCTCAGGATTTTGTGCGCTGCGAGTCACGTGCGCTCCATGCATTCCGTGAGTGTGTGTTCGTGAACCGAAGCATCGTTCGTAAAGCGAAGCAAAATTTGTTCGCAAATGGTGTTTGTAGACTGATTTGTTCGTGAACCGAGACGTTCGTGAACCGAGACATCACTGTATATATATATATATATATATATATGCTGGCAATGGCAGTAAATATATACATATAGGCATATTAGCCTATAATTTAAAATCTAGATGTTTTATTTATGAATACAATATTATATTTTAATTTTATTCATGTTAATACTATACTATAATAAACAGAATAACATGTTTGATACTTTTAGATAAATATTATTATTAAATCAATTTGTATTTTTCATTCTTATATTTGCACTTTATTTGTTAATCAGCAAGTAAAATAGTATTTGTGATAGAGTTATTAATTTTAAATATTCAAAGAATAGAAATAATGAAAGTAATAGTTGGAACAATAATATTAATGAAGATATATAAATATTTAAATGCAATAATTAAAGAAAAAATTTTACAAGTATAGAAGACATAACATCATCATTTACACTTACAAAAAATGGCATGAACATCTTAGTACTTAACACTTTGAAGACCATGCCAAGTCAGATTCAGGCAGCACTAACACTCACAGATGATTGTTGATTATCAAACCCAAGTCTGACTTGGGTTATATATTACGTTTTATTTACTGAATACCCTGAACTGTAGTTGTATGTATTCCACTTGGCACTGTTCCATAGACTGTTAGCTACAGAATGGTGCAACTCCTACCATCTGGAAGGGAATTTCGAATTTTTAAATTTTTTCTGAAGTAACAGGAAAAATTCAAAATTGAGAAATCTGCAAAATCGCAATATAATATTGGTTTAATCAACATTTTAACAGTATTAATTTGTTATTTGGTAAATATTAATAAATTTTGAGTAACAAAAGATTAAAAGCATGCATAATAAAATCATACAAGAATTTTGAAAATTTCTGAGAAATCTCATTTTGCAGAATTTATTATTTGATTTTCCAAAATTAATAAAACATTTGCTGATAATTGGTTAGATTTCATCATCTTTTGAGTCTGAATATATAAATAACATAATTTTTTATGTGAAACCAACAATTAAGGCATATGTCTTCTAAAATATTGAGAAATATCAGTCTGCAATAGCAAATCAAAATTTTACATATGTGGTCTTCAAACTGTTAAATGATAATTCCCATGACAAGTTAGTCCTAACATAATCCATGGACATAAAATTACAATATCAATATCTATACTGCAAAAAATTTTATTAAAGTCTTATTTATATCAATCTGTTGAATAACAAAATTTTATTTTAAAATCTGCAGTATGTTCAACAATTTGATAGCTATAAAACTGAATGCTAAGATCATGAAATGACTAGTTCTTAAGTGAATCACTGTATACATAACATTTTATTATTTACTAATATACAATATTAATTATAAAACAGAATATATTATTGATAATTCATGATAAAACTATAAATATAACCATTATATAATGTTCTTGATGATAAAAAAAGGTATTCAAATAAAAACTTAAAGTTTGTCAAAACTGCATCATTTTTATTGTAATTTAATTAGTGGAACAAAAATAGAATGACAAAGATGGAATTAAACATTTTAATTTTTCAAATAAAAACTATTTAACTGATATGTTTTGAAAGTTATCTAAGGAATTTAATAACAGCAAAACTACAAAGATCATTCAAATGAAAACCAACATAAAATGGATGATAGTATTGCAAGTATATCATTGTTTAAAATCTTTCCACGATGAATGATGAATATCACAACATCATGGCATTATTTGAAAACAATTTTCAAAATGATTACATGAATGCTGCAATGTATCGAAATAGATATGCAATTTATATTTATTTTTAATACAGAAGGAATAGAACTAACTAAAATTTATAAAAAATGTTAGCTCAGTAGGATAAATAAATAAATGAATAAATGGCAAATTAAGAATCATATTGAAAGTATTGAAGATTCTTCATAACTATAGCAAACTCATCATGTTATAACATTAGTAATCATAGCTGAGGAACTCATATGCGAAATCTGTTGCATTTACATATAAAATTTCGACACCATTTAAGAAGTTTACATAGCATTAAAAATAACTATTACTTTGAATTATTTTTTATATACATCAATTGGAAGTGCAATTTTGCAAAATGTGTGTTCAATAGTTTCTTCACAATTAGCATCAGAACAGAAAAATTTAATATGTGTATTTTATATTTTTAGATAGTATGAGTGTAAGGGATTGATTGATTGAAGGAAAGGATTAGTAGGATGTACTCATAGGTATAACCCTTGAAGAATAAAGGGAAGTGAGAAGAGGAAGAGCAAGATAGTATACAAAGCCTGTCAAAAGAAGTGTGACTGGCACTAGAGGAAATGAGAGTGTAGTCCATAGGAACCCAGAACAAAACTGAGACTGAAAGGGCAAGGTTTTTTAGAATGCATTATCATTGAAAATAAATTGTGAATTTATCACAAAATTATACACCATAAAACAAATTATAAACTCAGCATAGCAGCAAATAAACTCATTCTGAACAAACTAAGTCGACATCCAAGCATCAGTTAGAGTTGATACTCTCAATATTCTGAGACCATAACAGAATAATTCTGGAATATTATCTAGACAGAGAAGAATAATGAATAACAATTACTGTAATGTGCTTTTGAACTACAGTGATACTTTAATTCACGAACATAATCCGTTCCTTGACCCTGTTCGTGATCCGAAAAGTTCGTAATCCGAATCAATTTTTCCCATTGCAATTAATGTAAATCCAAATAATACGTTTTTTGTCCTAGAAAAAGTTTTTAACATGTTATTGGCTTTATGTGTAGAAATAATACAGAAAGGAAATAAATATAACAGTAATATTAGAAGAAAGCATGTTTAACACCACCACCACTAACACTTTTAACTTTTTTGGGAGCCATAATAAGGGATAAATTTAAATAAATAAAGAAAAAAAACTAAAATATCAATACTTGTTGGAACTTTACTGTACCCATATGAGCTGGGCGAACTGGATTGCTGCTGGGAGAGAGGCTGTGCACAGGGTTTTGTGCGCCACGAGTCATGTGAGCTCCATACACTCCGTGCGTGTGTTCGTGAACCGAAGCATCGTTCGTACGCGAAGCAAAATTTGTTCACAAATGGTGTTCGTAGACCGATTTGTTCTTGAACCGAGCCTTTCATGATCCGAGGTACCACGGTATTTAGATCCAGTTTTACAATGTTTTAATAAAGTTCCTGTTAGCTTTCTTGTTTAATGTTATTAATATTCTTCTGGAAAACAATATGTTTGCTATCAACAAGATGCAATAAACTGATAACAGCCAAGAAGCATTTTATTTCTGTTTTCTGATCTGTTATCTTGGACATTCCTTTCTCCATAGTCCATACTGAGATAAGATGAAGTTCTTCTGTAAGACTGGCAAACAGTTGAATCCTTACAGAGTTATATTTTTAGAATGCCTTCTTTCTGGTACTAGACAAAATACTATATGTTCATTTTTGCCATTGAATCATTACAGTATTGTTCAGTAACAGAAGACACAAATGAAAAGTATAATTTAATTATAAATTTTAGTTGAAAAATGGTCTTTAACCATTATATGTCATGATTTACAGGAAAGAAACTTTAATAAAATCAGCTTAGAATTCATAGGTGTTATAATCAGGGCTGGGGAGCTGGAGCTGGAGTCGGAGCCTGGAGCCACGGAGCCAGGAAGTTTTGGAGGAGCCGGAGCTGGAGTCGGAGCCAGGAAGTTTTGGAGGAACCGGAGCTGGAGCCAGAGCTAAACTGATCATATTCAGTGGAGCCGGAACCATTAAAATTTCTCCTAACCATCTACCATATATATTCAATATAAGCAGGCCCCCCAACTTTAGAGCTTGAAAATCGGTAAAAATGCACAACCCGTGTATAAGCCTACCCCTAACCATCTACCATATATATTCAATATAAGCCGGCCCCCCAACTTTAGAGCTTGAAAATCGGTAAAAATGCACAACCCGTGTATAAGCCTACCCTGACTTTGGCACTTAAAATTTGATAAAAATTTGAAATCAATAACTTATGTGATCTTTGATTTTCAGTTACCAATATATTAATGTCATTTGCCAAAATAAATATTTTATTGAAACACATTCTAATCAACACTGATCAGGGGATTAACCATTTCAAATTATGTAAACCAAATTCAAAAATAATTCAAAAATATTCATAGAAAAATTTAATATAGACTTTGTCCGCCAGGGGAAGTTTGGCTAAGTTGGTTTACGTAATTTTATTGAAACTTTAAATATATACATATAAAATAAATTATAATAATAACACCAATATATCAATTTAAAAGATAAATGATGTTGTGATAGTAAGGTAAGTGATGTTTCAGTAATAGCGGTCATACCAAAAAAACTTTTATTGTGATAGAGCCGGAGCTGGAGCTGGACCTAAAGCCTCAGTTTTAAAACAATGACTCCGGAGCCAGAGCTGGAATATACTGTGGCTCTGGAGCCAGTGCCGGAGCCTAACCTATTTCAAGCCAGCTCCCCAGCCCTGGTTATAATCTATAGTTTTTCTTAATATCAATTCTCAATCATTTGCTAATAATGCTGCTTTTTCAGGTCTTATCATATGCCACCTAAATCCTTGAAGATAAACAAGAGTGTAAAGGGGATAGACAAACTGGATTTGGATCCCTCATATAAATTTTCCAAAAAGTGAGATCCTAATTCAATTCTTGGTTCTTTGGAAAGTTGATGTGTTTCTATGCAGCAAATTCAACCAACTGTCCTAATGCAATATACTTTAACAATATTCATATATAATATCATTTATTAGAGTTAATTCTTATATAAAATGTGGCTACCTGGTTTTTATGTAAGTAGTACTATATGTTTCAAATTCATTAATTCATTTCTTATGCAGAGAAACATAAGAAAATAGGACTTTATTCTGTTCTGCTCCTTGAAAACATTAACTTTTTAATTAATTAATTTAGATTTTACTTGTAACATAAAAGCGAAACAACATCAAGTGAGGTAACATTAAATGAGGACCTACTATATTAATCTTTCAGTAGACAATTCTATAAAAGAATGAATTTTTCCATGAATCATGTTGATTTTATTAAACAAAATCTTAAATCTGTCATCATCCTATTTATTAAAACAGTCAATTGTTTCAAAAATATGTTTTGGCCTTTTCCATCTAATAATATAGGTAATAATTTCATCATCTGATTCTATAAATTGCATTATGTTTGATATAAATACTATGTTACTTGACCAGCAGTTAAATCTCTATCTGGTATTTGAAGTAGCAATTAATTTACCTATTTGTTTTAAAGTACTAATAATCTTGTCCTTAGATATGTACTTGCATCAGCATAATACCTATCATGACACTGTCTATTTAACAATCAAACATATACAAGAAATAAAATCTGAGATTATATCCAATATTTTATATTCACTAGACTTAGCTTAAAGTGATTATTATATATTTTTGAGTTACTAAAAGTTCAGAGATTATATTTTATCAGATGAAAAGTTCAAACTGGTGATGTATTATGATTGATTTCTTTAAAGAAAAATCTCTCTTAAAGAATCTAGTCATTAGTGGAACACTACAGAAAATATGCTGACCATAATTTGGAATAATACTAATAATACATTAAATAATATAATTATTATAACTAACTAACTGACATGCATATTTCCATCTTATTTGTGAATAACAATTTTTATTTAACTTGTTCAGTTTTCATTTGAATGATCTGAGCAGAATATTGTACAAGCACAATATGATACTATAAATTTGGATCAATCAATCTGAAGCAGATGTTTGATGAATATTCATTCAGTGTCATCAATTTAATTAGCAATTAATATAAACATTTGAGCTCTTAGTTTAAATAAGAAATCAATTGAAAATAAATACACATCATGAATTATCAGGAATATACTGTTTAAAAATTTTCAATACAATAAATGCTAAAATATTGAATTAGTTTCATCTCTTGCTAATAAAATCAAAGCACTAAAATGAGCATGAACCAATAAAGGCCTAAAGTGTTCTTGTATATAGAAAAGTATGTTTAATCTGTTTCTTGTCTTAATGTGTGCATTTAGTTTTTAGTGCTTTGTTTTATGAATACATCAGATCAATACTGATTTTTAAAATGTGTTTTTCGATACTACTAATAATAATATTATATATGTTTTCATTAATAATAAGCAATTTTAAAATAATTACAAAATTACATACATCATTATCAGATGTACCACAAATGCCACAAGATTTGCATTCGATACACTGCCATCTATATTTCTTCACTGATAAGGTCATATTGGGAGTAAACTGAAGACATGTTGGATGAGCTGAAAGAATATAAGAAAACTAAAGTTTCTAACATATACTAACAAAATATCACAACAAATATATTATGAAAAAAAACAATATATGTATATGTAAGGTCAACAGACATTTTTTAATTTATTTATAATCATAAATGTGGCATCTGAATTTAAGTTTATTTTTAAAACTTTAAATACTAATTTATTTCTTCTATTAAATATTTGAATAAAAGACAGCTTAATTTATCAAAATTTCAAAAAAAAAAAAAAACATGGGCACCCTTATTAACAAGAAATACAACTACACATATTGGGAAAGATATTAATTAGTCATACTAACAAAACAACATACAGTGTGTTCCTAAAATATCTGGCCAAATTTAAATCACAGATGCTAAACATCAAAACAAAGCAAAAAATCCATATAAACATAGGTTTGGCAATGTTTTTTTTTCCAAGGTAACAGAGTATAAAAGCATAGATTGCAAAACTCATCAACATTTAGCAAATACTATAAGTTTAAATATTTTCATAGCATTAGTGGGAAAAACAGAGGATATCTATTATCCTTTGTTAATATTAACCACAACTTCATGTTACTGTATGAAATGCTATGTGACATGTTTTTGTTTATTCAATTGTTCTTCAGGCAATCATAGGTTATTTCCAGCCATTCAAACTAATCCAACAGCTTGCATAATGTTATGATTAATCTACATTTCATGTTTTTACAGTTGATTGTAAACAAAAATTTATAATAGCCTATTATGTGACACCTATGTGCATAGCTTTGGCACTGGAGCAACCAGAACATAGAGAGAGATTGCAAACTCACTGCTAGCATTCTTCTATGCAGCACCTTCATGGCAGCAAATTCAAAACCTCCAGCTTGTTTTTGAACAAAATGACCGATGTTACCTATTGTTCCAACAGTGGGGATTAGTCCTATGTAAGAAAGGCCCACATTTTGGCCATTGGGGATGCCACTGAGAGTGGCTGGAGACCACTCCTTCACAGCAGTCCTAGCTTATAATATGGAACCCAGAATCAACCATTTGACAATATTTTATGACTCCAATGATGGGAATTGCTCTGTGATAAAGCATTTGTTTAACCAATCATAAATCAACATTTACTTAGGGGATTATGCGATCCAAATAACACACGATGGTTGCACCATAGCATAAATTAATTAATTATTAAATTGGCAGTTATTTCAAAAATAAATCGCTATGGGTATTTGGCTAGTTAGGGTTATTTGTTTAATATCATATTTTTAAATAATGGTGTATACAGTTCAAAGCATCAAGAATGTTACATCATCATTGATGTGCATGATGCATACAACATGGCCAACAGAATTCCAAAACAAGATAAACTCATTTGGCATAGGCAATAGATATTTGTCAGAGCAAATAGAAAATGCATGTGCACCTCAGTCTCAGGTACATAAATGTGGCAAGATGACTTCTGAAGAGTAACTTGAAAATCAAATGCATGGCATAGTCCGCGTAGAACTGTTGGGACTCATGGGACTTGATGCTACAGACTAGAAGAATGCAGCATCAAGTCCCATGAGAGTCAGGCAAGAAATATTTACTAGGTTTGTAAAAAGGAAGGTGGCATGAGAAGGCAGAGAGACAAAGATAGTAGACTATGACAACAGAAACAAAAATGTGAGGAGGAGGAAAAATAATCTTCCCACCAGCTGATACAGGTCAACTCACAAACCTAATGACTTATGAGTCGACACATCTGGCTCACGTCCAGGAAGTAAACTATTACCAATTTAATAAATTTCAGGCTTTTATAATCTGAGTTATCTTGAAAAGTAAATTTTTCTGGACTCATATTTATAGGGACTATTTGCTTTGGTTTGTTGATCAGCATCTATGATTTAAATTTGACCAGATCTTTTAGGAACACACTGCATTATATTTTTAAGTAATACTGACAATGCATTTCAAATATGGAATTTTTGTATATAATTATAATAATAACTACTTTTTACAAACTGAGTCATCTATTTCTAAGTTTTTTTCAAATTGGTTGTATCCAATTACAAAGTGAAAAATTATTGTTTCTCATTATATAAATTTACCCGAACGTCCACAATCAGAACAAGAAACCAATTCTTCAGCTTGTCTTGTCTTTTTATTCTCAGTGCTGTCTCCAAGACAGAAATCACAATAAGGACTTGGACTATTTCCTGAGTTTGGTTTCCTTGCTAAAATAAAAATAATTAATTAATATGAAAATAATTAACTATATGATTATTGAAAAACAAATTTCTAATACATATTTTATTTTTTATGAAAATAATGATGCTAATAATAATAAATTTTAATATATTTTTGTTATCAAAATTTATATTTAGTATTTTAATTTGATTATAAAAAATTACTTAAAATAATCTAATAAAATTTGTTATAAAAATAGCTATAAATACGCTTATATTCCAAAAATTTTGGATATAAAGAATTAAATAATAATAATAATTAGATAGTAGATAATAGAATTAAATAATAATAATACTAAACAAATCACAAAGACAATAACTTTTCCAAATATGAAGAGGAAGATTTCATTTATATAAAATAATCTATACACAAATAAATGAAAACACTAAGAATATTTCTTTGCCAAACACAATATTTCACAACTATATAGTTCAATTGTTCTAGCATATTATAAACTACACTACAATCTACATCATCATAAAAACAACACTAAGAATGGCATCACAACACTCAGTAATTGCATTCTTGGAATGAAGAGATACTATTTTATGGAAAGTACTACCATAATCTAAGATACAAAACAGTCTCAAACTCCTTCTCTTCAAAGGACTACTTTGGATGATTGCAAAAAAATAATAATAATAAAAAATTAGGAAATTCAACCCTGATTTACTCAGTGCAGGTATTGCAGAGCAGTTTTTTTGGATTTATTGAATGAAAATATGTGCATCGAATGATGGGTCCTAAATTTTCTGATTACCAAAATTTCTTTTTAAATAACATTTTAAAGATAAAAAATTTGAATGTACTGTATTGATAGAATTTGGATTATTTTTCATTGAACCTTATTGATTCTGCTTTCTATTCTATTATATTTTAATAATCTTATTTTGGTTTAGGGATTAAATAAATTTATTTTTAATTTTTAAATAAAACATGAAATTTTAGTATGACAAGCTCTAAAATTTGCAAAATTGAAAAAATGTTGCCAATAATACAAAAATATTGGTTAATTCTGTTGAAAAAAACAGCATTGTTACTTATATGCTTTCTTTTTATCAATAATTAAATAAAATACTAATGTAAACAACCTCAGGCTATAAAAAGGAGCGAGGCACTTTTATTATTTTTATGGTGGCCAGTCATTTCATGGGAAATCACATCCAAGCTTACTTTACTGTACTGCATATGGTATTGGGTGTAGTATGTCAACAAAATATCTGCAGACCAATTAAAGTAAAGTAGAAAATTTTACAGCTGTTTATGTACGAGAGTGAACAATTTTCATATATATTGGGTTTTTGGATATAAATTTGAAAATTTATAAAATATTAAAATAAAAATTATTGAAATGAAGGAAAAACAAATGAACCTAATACTTGCCTATTTTAATTCCTTGATATATTTTAATGAAAATTTTAATAATTTAAAATAATTTTAGCACCATCTCATAATTAAATCAAAGAGTGATTCCATCTATGAATTAATAATTAAACTAGAATTTATTAGCCAATTTATCTAAATAAAAAATGTGCCTCAGCCTGGGATTGAATCAGAGACCTTTGGGTTACCATCCAATGTCATAAATGCTAGACCACCAAAGTTAGGTAGCAAATTGATTCTTCAGATAATGATATTAATTTAGAATTACTTTTATCATCGACATCGGACTCAGTGGATAGATCTATTCCTAACTGGGCTTTCCTGCTACAGGTCCTCAATGGCACTAGCTAGGCAACATATAGACTGGCACAATCATTATAGCATCAACTAATTTTACCAAAATTCAAGGAAATTACTCCAAATGAACCTAATACTTGTCTAATTTTAATCCTTGATTTGTTTTAATGGAAATTTTAATTTCAATAATGGCACCACTCTTTGATTTAATCATTACTATATTTTTTTAATTATGACTAAAATTAGCACTAAAATTAGTTTAAATTATTTTAAATTTATTTTGAAAAAAAAGGACTCACTAGAAAGTTGAAACTGCCATCACTTTTCAACATAATTTCTAGATATACGTTTATTTTTCACTATATAATGCCACAACTGCATGACCACTGCAAACACTTCTTTAGGAGTCTGTTTTGTCTACTGAAAAATAGCTGATGTAAGAGCGGAATGACTGGAAAATGTGAAATCATGAAGAGTGTCATTCAGCATTGGAAAAAGCCAAAAATCTGTAGAGACAAGATCAGATAAATAGAGCACGAGGAATGACTTCAAAATTGTTGTCATGCAACCTTGTGGTCATTTGTCAGCATTCACGGAATCCTTTTAGAGAAAACTTTCCATATTTTCAAGTCTTCATGCAGGATAGTATGCACAAATCTTACAGAAATGCCAATTGGCAATTTGGGAGGCTAGCTCTTCCACAATCAATCAGTGGTTCTCCATAACCATTTGCTTCACTCAAACAATCATGTTGTTGGACTGACTGATGCAAGGCCTAGGCATCTTTAGTTTGTTCTCACTGACGTTCGGCCTTCTATGATCTGCTGGATCCATTAATGCATATTTTCACATCAATTACACCATCACTTCATGTCTCACTTAACTGATGATGAATTTCAATGGACATCATTTTATGCAAATAGAGGAAATGAATAACAACCCGCTATTCTTAAAATGTGAATATCAACATTTCAGTGTCTGAAATACTTCTGCTGCCAACATATGCTACAATTTTTCTATAAGCCATATGCTTAGCTGCCATCTATCTCACCCAATCTTAACAAATGTTGACATCATTTAAAATATTTGTTAAGATGTCATGTTTCTAACTGTTTCCATTCTGGAGAAAATAATTAAGAGACTTTAGAACTTTAATGTACCTCAAATAAGTATAACCAATAGTTGAACAGAACCGAACATAAAAGAGACATCTGCTTCATAAAACTTCAGCAGCACTGTAAAGATGCATATGATAGAAATATCAACATATTATGGAAGAACACTAAAATCATAGATTATACAGATAGAAAAGAGTTTATAAGAAGAAGTGGGACATATTTAAACAAAACATAACTGAGAAAATTGTAAATATAAAAGGCATTAATTCATTACCTACAGCATAGGAGACAATAATTAAAGCCATAAAAAGATCTGTTAGGAGAGCACAAAAGTATAATTTCATTTAATTAAGGGTTAAATAAGAAATGATTATTTATGAAAATTATTTACAACAATTATATTTGATAAAATTTCATA
The DNA here is from genome assembly GCA_000484575.1 of Olivierus martensii. Taxonomy (NCBI): domain Eukaryota; kingdom Metazoa; phylum Arthropoda; class Arachnida; order Scorpiones; family Buthidae; genus Olivierus; species Olivierus martensii. The sequence continues at coordinate 23,537 of AYEL01069608.1, forward strand.
ATATACTTGTATAAATTTAAATTTATACAATTTTATATTATGAAATCATAAATCAGTGATTCTTTTGATATGTTCAATTGTTGTATTCTATATATGTTTCTGAAGATAGACACTAAAGTCCAAAAAGTGCTTTAAATAAAGCCATTTAAGTAATTTGGGGTACTAGAAGCTTGTTTTATTTATAATTTGTTAAAATAAACATTCTAAGTTTTTATATCTGGTTTTATTAACTCAATATGAACTTGATAACAAAACTATTAAACCATTTTAAAAAGGTTTTTATAAATATAAAAAGGAAGCACACTAAATATAAGTAATCATAACATGATATGACAGAATACAATAATATTTTACTTTATATGTTTTCATTATAAGATACAAACAGCTATCCTACTTATTCTTGCCATAAAAAATCATTATCACAGTGAAAATTTCCATCAACTAAAACTGATATACAGTTTGAAACAATTACTGCTATACATACAATAGATCATCCTCTGGATGGAAGAAAGAATTCATCCATGCCATTAAAGATGACAAACGAGTGCTCTTTTTTTCTCCAATACTGGTCTGTACAGTTTATCTACAAGATTCTTTTCCTCTTTCTTCTCATTTTATCCTTCATTTTTCAAAAGATTAAAACTCTAAATATACAACTATCTTTTTCAATAAATGTAAATGAGTACAATAAATCCTCCTATATAGGTGGTAGCAGAATTCATTCATGCCATAAGAGATAGCTTAAAGAAAGTTTTCTTTTTTCTGCTAGTTAAAATATTATAATAAATATGATATTATTAAATAAAATATGAATTATTTTACCTACTTGTTATTGGTTCTTCAATTGGAGCAGCCATCCAGGTAAATGCCGAACTAGTTGGCTGAGCCACAGGATGCAATGGAACAGTAGGCTGAGGCTGTGGTGGTGGAGGTGGAGGTGGTGGTGGAGGAGGAGGAGGAGGAGGAGGAGGAGGAGGGGGCACTACTGGTATGGGAATAGGAGGTGGGATAGGAGCATGGCCTGTCACAGGTGTTGGATGGACAGGTGGTTTTGGAGGTATATAATTTATTTCTTCTTCAGTATTATCTGTAGAGTCATTGTTATGACCATGAGTGTAATGATAAGAAAGACCAGGACGTGTTTTGTAACGGGCACCACATACTGCAATAAATGTATTATAAAAAAAATGACAGTATTTTATATAATTATGTTTTTATAAATAATTACTTTCACAACTGTATGGTTTTTCCATATCAGTGTAATCGAATCTATCAGCTCTTTTTCGGCCTCTTGTACTCTAAAATAGAAGAAAATACAATGAATTTCATAATTCTGACAGATCAATTTGTAAAATTTTTAAATGTTTCTTACTCGTACTTTCTTCTTCTTTTTACGAGCATACGTTTCTTCATATTCTTCCATATCTGATTCTGGATCTTCCATATCACCAATTTCAGGAATATCTACACCTGTATCTTCAAATTCTTGATACCAAGAATCTTTTGAATCATCTGCTGCTTTTTCACCACCTTCTTCACCTTCTAATCGTGACGAGTTCTCTAACATGCTCATCTGACCTTCTATATTGTGAGAAATTATATTACTAATTTAATATCTTGAAATCAATTTATCTTAAATTCATTAAAAAATTTATCAAAAAATTTTTTATTAGAAATATTTTAATACTTATTTAATTTTAATAATTTGTTAAACAAAGTTTTTTATTTAACAAATTATTAAAATATAATTTATTACTAAATTTTGTTATTAAATTAGTTACTAAATTTTGATAACTAAAAATTTAGTAACTATCATTGGAGGCACATATTTTCAGCTAATAAGAATAAAAAAGCAATTTGCAATATCTGTAATAATTAAATCAGAATTGAATTTTTTTCTAATCCTTTATTTATTGTTTCTTATTCCACTTTCATGCCATGTAGACACATCAATGGTCTACAGATACCAATTATATGTCATGTCTACATATCAATGGATTTCTATGGGCTAACTCAAGGAGCTCCAATAATATGCATCTACACAAAATATGTAATAAACAATTTTTAAAATGACTGTTGAAATTAGGATTGTACCAATAAGTAAATTGGCATCAATTATCAGTAATCAGTCAATTAATTATATTTTTAAAGCTGATTAATCAGAGTTTAGAAATTTTTAATTTATGATGATATTAATAAATTAATAGGTATACTATTAATTTTATTTGATGTAAATAATAAATGCTTATTTTTTTTATAAAAAAATTACCAAAGTAACATGTCTATAAATCTTGGATTACAATGAAACTGAAAATTTAAATATAAAAAGTTTTATTTCATAAGTTCTAAATGTATCTAAAATTTAAGAGTGATATATTGATTTTTAGGATTACATTTGGTCTTGCCAATATCCTAAGCCACTAAACCAAGCAGATAAATCATGTGATTTATCCATGTGAATGGTATTTATTTTATAGATTAAAGATAAATAATCTCTAATTACTGAAAAAATAATACTTAAAATAAGTATATAAAATTTGAAATAACATAAGTATCAAGATAATGTATAAAAATCATTCATTTTATGGAAATTTTGAATCATTTTATTGTTATAGATGCTGCAATGTTGTAATGCATGAGGATACTACTAACAAATAAAGCCAAAAATTTTATAATTCTAATCTGCACAATGGTTTTCTAGTATGGCTAAAGTGGTGGTTAATATATAACAACTGATTAAAGTGGCTGGCTAAAGTGGTGGTTAATATATAACAACTGAAAATAGATTGGGACAATGCAAGAATTATAAAACCACTCTGAGCACCTAGCAAAGTTTAATTACGGAATTCCTGGAGATAATAACCAGGAAAAAACACATAACATTCTTTCATATTATTACACTGCTCACTACTTTTAACTTATAAAGCATCAGCTCTTTGAGCAGGGAGTAGTTAGTGTTAGTATAAACATGTAAGTTTACTCCCTGCTCAAAGAGCTGATGCTTTATAAACATAACATTCTTAATGAAAGACCTCCCATAATCTCCCCCTACCACAAAATACGTCATCGAAGAAATAAATCATCTTAAATGACCGGCCACTGACAGAATTGTTTAGGCTTAGTGCTTCCAACTTTTAGTTATAATTTTGAGCCTATTATATAATAGCATAATTTTAAACACATCCTAATATTAATTCTCGTTATACATGTTATTTAGATGATAATTTTTGTTGCTATAGTAACTAATATTGTTCCGATATTTAAATTTGTATTGTTCCAGTTTCTTATACCTGAAGATGGCGAATAGCTGAAAGTGTTTGTTAATCTTAAATAAAAATTCTGTATGCTATTAAGTGCTTATTTTTGTTTTAATTTCCTAAAACTAGATTAAATAGAAGCAGTTTCTATTCTAGCATGTCATTAAATGAATATTTAAAATAAAAGAAAATTATATAATTAACAATGATATTATATCACCTTTATGAAGGTGATATAATATCATTGTTAATGGATGGTTACAGGATGTTCTGTTCAAACCTCCCACATTTTATCACATTGTTTAGCAGAAAGTATGAAAGTTTCTTATACCTGAAGATGGCGAATAGCTGAAAGTGTTTGTTAATCTTAAATAAAAATTCTGTATGCTATTAAGTGCTTATTTTTGTTTTAATTTCCTAAAACTAGATTAAATAGAAGCAGTTTCTATTCTAGCATGTCATTAAATGAATATTTAAAATAAAAGAAAATTATATAATTAACAATGATATTATATCACCTTCATATACAGGATGTTCTGTTCAAACCTCCCACATTTTATCACATTGTTTAGCAGAAAGTATGAATGATAGGAAAATGAAATTACAGGAAATACATGAATAACTCAAAAAATTTTATTTTACACTCACTGATAAACCTTTACATGTGCGCTATTGGTAGCAAGAACAATATCCAGTCTATATTCAATTTCTTGCCAGATTCTCTCCAATATGTCCATTGTTACATTACTGATCACATCTTGGATATGAGCTCATAAATCTGGGAGTAATTCACACAACCCCAGAAGAAGAAATCCAGCAAAATGAGATCTGATAAATGTGGTGTCCATGAAATTGATCTACTACCCCAATCTAGTGATCTGGAAATCTGTTATCAAGGGAATCCTGAACTTCCAAACTCCAATATGGGAGCCCCATCTTATTGAAAGATAACATATTGCAGATCAGTTATCTGGGGATACAGGAAGACTCACAATGTGCCCTGATATACAGAGTCAGTTATTGTGTTTTCAATGGAAAAAAACGGCTCAATAACCCTGTCCTTCATTAGCCTACTAAATGTTAAACTTCAGGCTATCTCATACATGTTCTCTATAGCTATTAATATTTTGCAATCCCAAATCTTTTTTACACTATGCTGACTGACAAACCCTGAACAGGTGGAAAGTGGTCCTATCTGAAAACAAGATACTTCCAGAAAAGTGAGAGTTCATGTTGATACAATCCAGCACTTTGGCAGAAAATTCCTGTCAATGCAAATTTCTTATCTGGCTTTAATTCTTGAAAAATTTGCAATTTATACAAGTACAAACAAAGCCCCTTATGCAGTTCTCAATGCACTGTTGTTGTTGGCATATTAAATTGTCTTGCTTCTTGTTGAATGGATTTCTTTCGGATTCTCTGAAACCACATTCAAATTTGTTCCATTTTCTCTGCAGAAACACTCCAATGATCTTTCTCAGACTGTTTTAGAATATTTCCAGTCACCAAAAACTTCTCAAACTATGCTTTGTTTTCCAGCAAGTACATCATCTCTATACATTCACTGATAATTTCTTTACACTGAAATTATAGATTTTGTCTCCACATATCAAACTATCACTTGTGCACATTGCTGAGGAATCACCATTTTGCTTTATGCAACTGTGGTACTGCATAGTGAGCAAGAGTTCAACTGCAAAAACAAGAGAAAAATTCTTCAATTTTTTCTTTCTATTGGCACTAAATTAGAATCCATCATCTGTCATAATTTGTTCATGATTTATTGAAGTATGGGAGTTTGAACAGAACACTTTGTATTAGTGTCTAACTAATACAAAGTGAAAAATATATACAGTTGAATCCTAATTAGCCAAGAATCTGCATTATCTGAGGATTTTTCATTCACCTTATGTTGATTTTTTTTAATTTTTGTAATAAAACAGTTAATAATAAAATAAAAATTGTTTTACATTATATAATAAAGCACTTTTATTTATAACTATTATTATAAAAATTAAACAGGGTGATTCAAAAAGTTTGTGCCAAAACTTACAGACTTGTAGAGGATAAAATTCTGAATAAAAAAGTCTAGTTGCATTTTTTGATTTGAAGCTCTGTTTAAAAGATATAATGCTTGAAAGTTTTGTGAATATCATTTCTGTTTTGATAATGAGAAATAAGAAACATTGAAAAATTAAGTTTATTGGCATAAATTAACAAAATTATAAAGTAATGCAACTTTAATTAATTAATAATGTTAAATGAAATCTTTGATGTTTTCAAAAATAACTCTGGATGGACATCTGCATGGCAAAAAAGTTCTTCTGTACAGATGTGCTGCCGCTCTACTATTCCCATGCTGCATCCATGTGGTACATATCTGCCAATTCTGCATAAGAATAGTGATTCATAATATCTCAAAAAGATTGTAGTAAGCAATACATAACTACCAAACCAGGAAAAATTAGCAATTTAACATTCGAAAATGATTATGTTAAAAAATGAATGCTGCATTTGTAAAATAATTATGTTTCATTTAAATAATCAGTCAATAATTTAAGAAATTATCTGTTCTCAATACTCTAAATTTTTTTAGAATAGTTTTTAAGTAGCTAAAATTTATTGATGATTTTAAAAATGCAAATAAACATTTAAAAAATAATTTTTGATTGAACGAGAAATGACATCACAAAACTTTCACTCATTATAACTTTTAAGCAGAGCCTCAAATCAAAAAACATAACTAGATTTTTTTACTCAGAATTTTATCCACATTTTTTTACTCAGAATTTTATTCTGTAAATTTTGGCACAATCTTTTTGAACATCCTGTATAATAAAAATCATTACCCAATAGACTCACATTTTTACAAACCTCCAATTTACGAACTACATGTTTTTACAAACTATTTAGTTGGTCTCAAAAAGTTCTTAATATTAATTAATGCCATTCCAATTTATGAATTTTCAATTTTATGACCATTTTTGGGATCCATATGAGTTCGTAAAACCAAGAATCCACTATATTCAATTAGTAATTCTAAACTGAAAATAGTGGACATCATCATATTAATGTATTCGCATTTTTACAAACTTCCAATTTACGAACTACATGTTTTTACAAACTATTTAGTTGGTCTCAAAAAGTTCTTAATATTAATTAATGCCATTCCAATTTATGAATTTTCAATTTTATGACCATTTTTGGGATCCATATGAGTTCGTAAAACCAAGAGTCCACTATATTCAATTAGTAATTCTAAACTGAAAATAGTGGACATCATCATATTAATGTATTCAAATTCAGCTTATTTAATTATAATTTACCAAATTTTTTTATATTATTCAAGTTTTTGATTATCTAAGGCTCTTTCAATTCACATTACCTCAGATAATCAGGACTACTGTAACTATACAATCAAAATTAAAGAAAATTACTTAATATGAAAAAAATTTGAATTATGAAAAGAATAATATAAAAATTAGCATATAAATTATAACCTGCTTCATTCATTTCCACATCTTTAATTCTACGAGTAAGATAAAAATCATTCATGAGATACTGTCTCTTTTTCTTCCTCCAACGTCTAGCTGGATATGTATACAATTGTCCTTCTGTCTGTCCTGGCATTCTCTGCCATTTTTGCATCCATAAAGAGCAATCACTTTGGGCAACACCTGTCTGAGCATCAAGAAAAGGTAGCCTCATCTTTCGCTCCATACATAACCTTGTATTGTAGCTAGCAGAATTTTCAGTAGCATCTTTATAAAATGGATCACTTAAGATACTGGAAAAATACAAAAAGTAATTGAAGGATTCATTGAAATTTTTATAAGAACTTAAATAGTTAATATAACAGTACATAATGGATTATAAATAAAAATATGTATCTGAGAATATGGAATAATTTATCAGATGAGATATTAACACTTTTATGACAGCATTAAAGATATATTGTGTGTGTTGTGTATGTATAAAACAGGAAACTACTGTATGTTTTAAAAAAGTAGTTTCAAAATAATAATGTTTGAAGAATTAAATTAAATAGGAGCTTAAGTATTTCTTAGTTTAACGATTATCATAAGAATAAGCATATAAAATCAAAAGAATGTAACACTATAAAACATCAAAATTTAAATTCAAAATAAGTTACATATACACAATAAATAAGTAATTCTATGCAATCATAATTAGTATATAAATTATTATTCCATATTTAATAATAATAATTAGTAGTTTGTCAAAAAATTTCCTTAATATTTTTCATTTAGCTATTAAAATATCCATAAATATTCTATATACATAAAAGTCCGAAAAAAGCACAATAAGCAGTGAAAAATAACATATTTAATTAGACAAAAATGTTTTCGGTATTGGTACTACCATCATCAGTTGTATATAACAGATACAACTGATATCAAAATTACTGAACAACTGATATGAATTAGAACAGAACAGAGGAATTCTTTCAAAATTTAAAATTAACTAATTAAAATAGAATGTGAAAAAATATATAAAATTCTAAAAATACCCTACAGGGCCATAGTCATTAACAGTATCCTGCTTATGAGCCCTTTTTCAATCTCTGTGGCCTCAAGAGTCGTCAGGCCTCTTATATCATATGTTGTTTTTAGCATCTTTGTATTCTTCTAATTTACCACCACGTCCTGTTCATATACTTTAATAGCCAGAGCGGTGTTCATCTTTCCCATAGCAACATCATTTTTATGCTCATTAATCCTCTTATTAAGATTTCTACCAGTGCTACCTATATAATAAAGTGTTTGGTTGTTACCGTTAATCTGCAAAGGGATCGAATAGACACCAGCTTTTCTATCCTTAGGGACTACATCTTTTCCGTTCCTAAGATTATTGAAGAGGGTTGTGCCTCCCTCTTCAATAATCTTAGGAACGGAAAAGATGTAGTCCCTAAGGATAGAAAAGCTGGTGTCTATTCGATCCCTTTGCAGGAGAGGGTTGAAGAGGGTTGTGCCTCTTTTCCATGCCATTCTGTAATTACCTTGTTTTAGAGCCCTATTTAATATTTTATATAAATTAAAATTGAAATGTCATTTGGGAATCTAAGAGTAAAGTTGAAGATTAAATATATCAAAAAGCTTAAATGGATTTTTTATAAGCAATGTACTAGAAGGAAGGGACCTTCCCTCAACATAAACGATGTCATGATAACTATAGGAGATGTGGATGTCCCATCCCCAGTTCAAGACCTGATCATGAAAGGACCTACTGCAGTTCTCTGTTCACTCCCAATCTTGTGTGACCAGGCTCCTAAGATTGACCACCTAATAGAGGGTTATGATGAAACATACAAAGAGAAGACCCGCTGGGAAATCATCCATAGTAGACAATTGGTATGTAATAAGAATAGACAAGAAGGAGTACAAGCCTCCATTAAATATGCCAAGGAATGGATGAAAAATCAATCTATTGTCTGTACTAGGGATGACAAATCCAAGGAATTGGTATTTATATGTGCCGAATTATATTCTAGCCTTTTGGTAGATTTCATCACACAGTCTGATTCCTTGCCTCTGTCATATGATCCTACAGATAGAATCGCCGGTAAGTTGGCTTATATCCTTAAATCTAAGTCCTTCCCTAAAATATGGAAGGTTAGAAAATTAAGATGCCCATATGTGCCTAGACTTTTTGGCTATATAAAGGCACATAAGAACCCAGTTTCGATCAGGCCTATGGCAGACAAAAAATCATCCCCCTTATATGAATTAGAAAAAACTATTGCTAATTGGGCTGCTCAACATCTGAAGCAATATCCTTTTACTGTAAGTTCCTCTCTTGAATTTCTGGATAAATTTCTAGAGGTAGGACCGTTCCCTAATGAGCACTATACTATACTCTTGATTATGAATCGCTTTATCCATCTATTGAACAAGCCCTGGCAGCGCTCATGTTATACTGCTTTATTATCCAATATTTGCCAAAATCTGATTGCTGCCTTGCTATTATTAGGGATATATGCCATTTAATCACATATAGTTCGTATTATTATCTGCAAAGGACCTGTGTCCCTATCGGTGGGCCCCTTGCCGGTATAATGTCAGAGCTTGTTGTTAGGTATAAGGAGAAGATAATTTTAGACTCGTTTAAATCTGAGATCAAAATCTATCTCCGATATGTAGATGATGTTTGTATAGCATGGAATGGACTGCCTAATGAGAGAGGTCTAATAGATAGGCTTAATGACACTACCCTGGGGTTAAAGGTTAATATTGAACAGAGTTCACATATAGGCTTTCATTTTTTAGACTTAAGAGTAGAAGCACAAAATGGTGAATACGTTACAAATATCTACCATAAGCCTACTTACAGTCCTGTGTTAATATCAGCTTGGTCAGTTGACCCCATGCCTTATAAGCTGGCAGCATTCAGATCATTGTTCTCTAGGGCACTTACACACATCACTAAATGGGATGATAGGTTAGAAGAGCTAGAGTATATATCAATATTTACCCAAGGGAAAAAATTTGGCTACAAATATAAAGTGTTAAACAGTCTCTGGAATAAAATCTCTGAATGTATGTCTAATGGACAGCATGGCACATCATCCAGACAGCTCAGGGTAGACCCCCCATCCATTTTTGATATTGTTTATAATGTTAATTTATATAAAATATTAAATAGGGCTCTAAAACAAGGTAATTACAGAATGGTATGGAAAAGAGGTACAACCCTCTTCAATAATCTTAGGAACAGAAAAGATGTAGTCCCTAAGGATAGAAAAGCTGGTGTCTATTCGATCCCTTTGCAGATTAATGGTAACAACCAAACACTTTATTATATAGGTAGCACTGGTAGAAATCTTAATAAGAGGATTAATGAGCATAAAAATGATGTCGCTACGGGAAAGATGAACACCGCTCTGGCTATTAAAGTTTATGAACAGGATGTGGCGGTAGATTGGAAGAATACAAAGATGCTAAAAACAACATATGATATAGAGGCCTGACGACTCTTGAGGCCATAGAGATTGAAAAAAGGACTCATAAGCAGGATATTGTTAATGACCGTGGCCCTGTAGTGCTACCAAGATCGTGGAAGTGGTGTGCTGCCAATAGAATGTAATGAACAATGATGTTAGGCCTCCAATGGCATGACAAACTTATGTCATTGAGAGACTTCTTTTATTGACTACTATTAGTACTTTACAGGGTAAATACGGTGAAGACAAGAGAAGTCCTGGATTCTTGCACATATCTGCTATAGATATTTTAAGAATATGCATTTATATATGAGTTTTAAGTTCCTTATTGTGTTATTCTTTGTTGTAATAATTTTTTATATTATTATTTTTGTGACCTTGTTATATTTCTATGTCATTAATTCTGTATATATGATTTAAATTCTTTAATGTTGTAAACCTAATGCTATTTTTTAAATTAAAAATTTTTTTTTAAATTTATTAATAAAATTTTATCTAAGCTTTTCAGCCTCTAGATCATCTAAAGGTTCAACTAGCTTTTCAAAAACCGGTATATCTTGTAGTATATTAAGTGTTTCAAAGAGTGCACAGGCAGGGACTTTACATAAGAGTTCAGAAGCGAAATCTGGTACCAAGATATCGTCTAGAATAGTAACAACATCTTCAAGCGGTAGAGAGGAATTCTTTCTAGGTCTTGGTTTCCCTATAGGGACAACTTCATGGTGTCCCTATAGGGAGCCCCATGGCAGGTATCCTAGCGGAATTAGTGGTGGGCAGAAATTGAAATATCTAGCACTCAAAGGATTAATAAAGTACTGTTGAATCCTAATAGATTCTCTTTGATTGACTTCTTCAGTGACTATTCCTGCAAAAGAATAAGATTTAACCGAGATCATTGATAATGGTGAAGATTCTGAGAATGCTACTGGGCTTCAGATACACTAGTCATAGAGAGTGCATGGTTGTGTGCTGTTTTTAGACATCAGAAGTGCATGAATTTGAAGTTGGTGCAAATCAATCTCCAACACTCTATAGTCATATCTGCCCTTTTGGGTTAAATGGTACGTTGACCATATTTTTGGTAGCAAAATAGGGGACAAATAGATTCTCGATCCAGTTAAAACAGAGATATTCGTCTGAACAGGCTAAACATTTAATAGAGCACAACCATGTGGTAACAGTCTAATCACTAAGCCTATCAATGATTAAAATTAAATTATTGTACACAAACTTACAAAAACTATTATGAAAATATAGCAACTAAGGAAAGATATAATAAATTTTAAAAGACAAAAACGTACTAACTACGCTTTAAAAATTCAAACTGCATTCCACCATGATGTATATCCAAATGCAATACTCACGTGACTGCAATAGTCAAATGAAACTCTTCAGCGACTCTATGACGTGAATGTTGAAACCAATAAGACTCATTTCACTTGGTGGTTGTAATCCAATGAGATCACTCAAACAGCATTTACACAAATAATTGGGAAACTATATATATAATTACAATTTATTATTAAAAGAAGAAATTAGAAACTTAGTTGCAAAAGACCCATTTTTATCTTATTTGATGCTATATAATTTATATATATAATATGCAAATACATGATTAAAAATCAAATACAGAACATTTGTAAATTAAATAAAGTTCGAGGAGTGGCTGCTGAAATACAGAATCGTTCCCAGAAATACAGGGCAGATGGTCACCGTAGTCAATGGCAATCTCCACAAAATTTGATAATGAAATTACAGATAACTTGTTAAAGAAATAAAAGCATACAGTTCAGAAAAAAAATCAAGCTTCCTAAATTAAAACATTCAAACTAATGTGACTTGTTTTATTTGCTATCAAATTAACCTACCATAGAACATCGAAATTTATGGTCATATTGTATTCTCATAAATTTGTTAAACAGTTCTAGTTATCTTTCTGACAGGTGCTTGTCTATAACAAAGTAAAACTTTTGATTTCTGTGGGTTTGTTATAAAGGGGTTATTTATATCAGAGCTGTCCAACCTGAAGCCCACTGCTATAATGAATGCAGCCCAATGTAAAATTGTAAGCTTCCTTAAAACATTGAAATTTTTATGTACAGGTAGGTCTCGATTAGTGCAAGTTCAAATAATGCGATATTCGATTAGTGCGACTTATAAAAATGATACCCAGATTAAATGGCTGTAAATACTTTTATTTTTAAGTTATTAAAATTTTTGTTTGAATATAATACCTGCATTTGAGCAGTTATAGTGATTTCTTTTATGATTAAACTATATACATAATATCTATTTTATTATAATGAATAAAACATATTTATATTTTGTATACTTACAGTTTTCCCCTAGAAAAATTGTCACATATAATGTCATAGTTTCTAAACTAATAGCAATGAAGATGGAAAATATTCACTTTTCTTATTAACAATGCTATATATTGATATATTGCTCACTTTTCCTATTTTAACAATGTTTACTAGCAATTAACAGAAGATCTGAACAAAACAGAATGGATCAATCGGTCAATAGTGATCAATCTAATCAATAGTCAGTTAGAATACACAATAGAATTTATCAAATATTGCAAATACAAATCCTCTATTAAAAATTTACTATTTTAATATATGAAACACAGCACTAACACATGTATTATATTTATATAGAAATTTGAATGATTTAAAAATAACAGTACTTTCACATTTAGAACATAAAAGTATTCTCTCTGTTTTACGTATTATATTCAAATAGAAATTTTAATGATTTAAAAATAACAGTACTTTCACATTTAGAACATAAAAGTATTCTCTCTGTTTTAATATTTTGTAAAATTGAGTTAGAATGATATGTAATTGAAGAGGTCAGATTAAATGGCTGTAAATACTTTTATTTTTAAGTTATTAAAATTTTTGTTTGAATATAATACCTGCATTAGTGCTATGTTTCGTATATTGCACAACAGGATTAGTAAGTGTTAATCATCTACTGAAATAAGAATAATTCCCATTTCAATTTCAGACCATCACAGAAACCATTTAGAAGAAAATTTTAATTTATTCAAAAATAAAATAAATTTTTTTATAATCATATAAACATAACCAGAGAATCAAAAATCAATTAGTCTTCATTTTAACTTATAATATTGCTTCTCCCAGCATGATAATTTCATATATTAATCAGTCATTCTATTCTCATCAGATTACATCATCATCATCAGCATTTCTTATTTTATCCACTGCTGGATATATATCTCCTTTGATATTTTATTATTGGAAATATAATCATATTATATCAGTCCAGCTCATCTCTCAATTATCTCATCTCCACTGCATTCAAATACTTTCTATGGTTTTCATTCCATACCCAGGTCTCACTTCCATACATCAATGTTGGGACTGATATACTGCCATCCTAGCATTCTTTGACAGATTCTCATTCCTAGCATACTTTCAAAAGCATCCACAACTTTTAATCCAGCATTTTCTTTTTCATAATCTCACCATCAATGTGGCACTCTCCCTCAAACATATTTCCTAAGTATACAAACTCATTCACCTACTCTAAATTCATCTCATTCAGTTCAACTTTATATCTTGTACATACTTCATCTTCTCAAACACAAGTACTTTCATCTTCTCTACATTTATTCTCATCTGTTTCTTCTGACATGTTTCATCCAATTGTGCAACAAGCATCATCAAACCTTGTTCACTCTCGAAGAGGAGAACAGTGTCATCAGCATACAGCACATATACACACTCACTATCCACCTTCACACCTAACTCATAGTAGTTTCCCTCACACAGGAATCATTAAACAATCATGGGGTTATCACACCATTGTGTCACTCCTTCAATTGTAAACATAGCACATATACACACTCACTATCAACCTTCACACCTAACTCATAGTAGTTTCCCTCACACGGGAATCATTAAACAATCATGGGGTTATCACACCATTGTGTCACTCCTTCAATTGTAAACCAGAGTGGTTTACAATTGAAGGAGTGACACAATGGTGTGATAACCCCATGACTGTTTAATGATGCCCGTGTGGGGTAATGATGCTCGTGATAACCCCACAATGGTGTGATAACCCCATGACTGTTTAATGATGCCCGTGTGGGGTAATGATGCTCTGACATACCTTCATTTAAATACTCTTCACAACTGCACAAACTATTAGAATACATCACTCTCACTGCCCCAAGCAGCATTCATTCACACAATATTCCCTTGAGCAACTTCCACAGATTACTTCTATTCATTTATTACTATTAAAATGAGTCATGTTTTCATAAAAAAATGAAAATTTTTTAATGCAGATTCTTCATTGTAGTATAAAAAAAAATCTATTTTAAAAAATCAACAATCTATATCTAAATAAACCATAAAAAATATTTTAAATTTATAAGTTAATTTCGTTTATCTAATAAATATTCTATAATTCAGTTAAATTAAAAAAAATTAGTATTATTATATCTATTGGTTCATAAACAAGTTAAAACAAATACTTGATTTAATCAACATATTATGAATACTATTTTTCAACAAGTTCACTTTATTGTTTTAACAAAGGAATGTTTAATAAAATATACAGTAGATAGTCCTCAACTTCGATGCAATTATGTTTCAAAAATTTTGAACCCACCATTCTAAGTCAGAAATGCTCAAATTTATGGAATTTTCACAACTAAATTTTATTAGAACACTATATTAATTTAATAAACAAGAATTAGACAGAAAAAAAAGAATACTTTGCATATACCAGACCATTGGATCCAGGAATTGAACCTAAGTCACATAAAGAAAACAAAATTACAAGAATTAGACACAAAAAAAAGAATACTTTGCATATACCAGACCATTGGATCCAGGAATTGAACCTAAGTCAATTGCATTGACCAATAGCAGAATTTATCAATGACATTGTCATCATTAGTATGAGTTGGTTATAAATCAAGAACTACATGTATTATAGTTAGCTATCAATGTCTGTGATTTGTAAAGTTCCAGCTCTTAGAGCAGGCAATAACTCAAAAAACCTCTTCAAAACACAGAAAAAACTTTTATTTAAAGTACTTTCAGCTTTATCAAGCCTTCGTCAGTAATCACTATAAACAAACTGTAAAGAATACATTAAAACTCAGTTATGCATTCGAAAATATATTCTAAAGGTTCTAAATTCGAATAAAGTTGAAATTTCAAACATAAGGCATATTGCATCATAACATATGTCACAAAAATAATAACTCAACCCAGCCAATTAATACTATCAACAGTCACTCATAATCAGAATAATATGAGGTTTAAATCTTATGCTACATATCCCTTCGTACTCTCCCGACCCTATTTTTATATTCTTCATACTCCCAAGCCGTACTAACCTTCTCAGGTTATTGAAGTTTATTATATTCATCTCTTTCGCTTTTTTAGGAAAAATATCTAATGTCTCGGCAACCCTTACTTTCTGGGGATCATCTAGTACCTTAATCACTTTGGTTTCTTCCCATTTAGCCGTCGCATTGTAACTAATCAATCTTTGTGCAAGGGTCGTATTACTTTTCTTGTTTTCAAAATCGGTTATATGCTCATCAACCCTCTTCCTAACAGATTTATAAGTAGATCCTACATATAGTTCTTCTTCACATTGTAACTAATCAATCTTTGTGCAAGGGTTGTATTACTTTTCTTGTTTTCAAAATCGGTTTTATGCTCATCAACCCTCTTCCTAACAGATTTATAAGTAGATCCTACATATAGTTCTTCTTTCCTAGTATCACAATTCATTATAGATATCTCGTAAACATCTGATAAATTGATGGGGTTCCTCTTAGATTCATCATCTATTTAGATTTATCACCCCTTGCAGGGGTGCTCGCGGAGCTGGTAGTGAGAAAGAAGGAACAGGAGGTATTTAGAAACTTGCTTCCGACAGTTAAGATCTATAGAAGGTATATAGACAACATAATAGTAATAAGAGAGAAAAACAAAATCCAACTGAATATTGAGGATTTATTTGATGATAGTACCCTTGGGCCTGAAACTAAAAAAGACGAAAGAAAATGAACATGAAATCATTTATCTTGACGTGAAAATTAAAATTATAAGAGGCGAATATCAAACGAGAATATTTAGAAAAGATACATATGTGGCTTTATTCATACACAACAAATCTAAGGAGCAGTGGCATGTAAAAATGGGAGCATTTAGGTCCCTTTTATATAGAATTGGAACTCACTGTAGCACCTGGGAAAGTGCATAAGAGGAGTTAGAGTGGATTTTAAAACAAGCTGAAAGGCATGGTTATCACCATAATAGCATTTTGAAGTTATGGACAAAGATAAGAAATGAATAATAAGAACCAGAATAGCACTGTTAATACAAAGACTAGTGACGACTGTAATGAGTTATTATACACTATGGAGAGAATCCTTTTCTTCTTAAGCACAGGAGAAAGTTAGAACCTGCAACAGGAAGGAGGATAGCATTTAGGAGAAGAAATAATGTATTTAATATGGTTAGAAATGATAAATCTAAGAGGAACTCCATCAATTTATCAAGTGTTTACGAGGTACCTATAATGAATTGTGATACTAGGAAAGAAGAACTATATGTAGGATCTACTTATAGATCTGTTAGAAAGAGGGTTGATGAGCATATAGTTGATTTTGAAAACAAGAAAAGTAATACGGCCCTCGCACAAAGATTGATTAGTTACGACACAACAGCTAAATGGGAAGAAACCAAAGTGATTAAGGTACTAGATGATCCCCAGAAAGTAAGGGTTGCCGAGACATTAGATATTTTTCCTAGAAAAGTGAAAGGGATGAATATAATAAACTTCAATGAACCTGAGAAAATTAGTACAGCTTGGGAGTATGAAGAATATAAAAATAGGGTCGGAAGAGTACGAAGGGATGTGTAGTATAAGATTTAAACCTCATATTATTCTGATTATGGGTGAGTGTTGATAATATTAATTGGCTGGGTTATTATTTTTGTGCCATATGTTATGACGCAATATTCCTTATGTTTGAAATTTCAATTTTATTCAAATTTAGAACCTTTTGAAAATTAGAGTGAGTGTTGATAACATTAATTGGCTGGGTTATTATTTTTGTGCCATATGTTATGACACAATATTCCTTATGTTTGAAATTTCAATTTTATTCAAATTTAGAACCTTTTGAAAATTAGAATATATTTTCGAATGCATAACAGAGTTTTAATATATTCTTTTCAGTTTGTTTGTAGTGTTTACTGATGAGGGCTTGATAAAGCCAAAAGTCGTGGGTTGTTCAGAAAATAATTTCGTTTTTTTTTCATGAAAATGTACGACAATTTTTTTATAGTACAGTGAAACCCCGCTCGTGCGTTCCCGTATCGTACGACTTTCCCGCTTTCAGGGCTTGATAAAGCCAAAAGTAGTGGGTTGTTTGGAAAATAATTTCGTTTTTTTTCATGAAAATGTACGACAATTTTTTTATAGTATATAAATATTTTATTCAAGTGTTTACGAGGTACCTATAATGAATCGTGATACTAGGAAAGAAGAACTATATGTAGGATCTACTTATAGATCTGTTAGGAAGAGGGTTCACAAATTTTGACCCCAGTATCGCAATATAGTGATTACTATACTTTTAACCTTTCTCTTTTAACCTTTATTTCTCCTTTTTTCTCTTTTATTTCTTTATCATCATTAATTGTTAAGATAGAGAGAATTTTTGATTCTATTTATGGTTATAATTTGCATATTACACATTTGATTAAAAAAATTTATAAAAAATAATTCTTTTTTCTTGGATGGAAAATCCTACAATATAATCAAGTAAACATATCAGAAAATATAAAAAAATTAGAATATGAATTAAAATTTTATATAATATGTGATTTAGAATTCTTCAAAGTGGAAGAATTATATTTCATGCTCCCACAGTCAGATTTTATTGCACTTGTTTGCATCCCTCCCCCACTTGTGCACCATCTCCAAATGACCTTGGACCACCCTGGATAATAAGAACACCTAGTCTGTTTACAAATAAAACTGGAGATGAGTTTGTTTTAACTTTGGAAAAATATTTATGACTGAATGTAATATGATAATCTGTTTATTTACATAATTTTGGATAAGATGTATCATATTACTTAAAAATTCATAAAAAATCAATAAATTATAGTAAAAAAAATGATTTTTTTACATTAGAAAATAGACACTTCGCCAAAAAATAAGGTTTCATACATTTGGAAGATTTATTTTAACAAAACAATGAAAACTTCGCATAATTAACAGTTTATTACTTCCTATTTTCCCACCTTATGATTTGGTTTCATGTTACCACTTATGGGTTAATTTAATGAAGTTTTATTATTTAAATACCTATATACATTTCCTATTTGCATTTTCTAAAATATTTCTTATTTCAGTGATTAAAATTCTTAGGAGAAAATAAACATAGCACTATATGGTAGTAATACATATAATTATATTTGATGAAATATAAGAGAGCAGCCTTCTGTTCATTTTTTTGACAGATAGTCACCCATTGTTCCACTTATAACCTCCTACAAGACGAATTTAAGACAATCATAGCTTGGGGTATATAACATGGATACATGTACACATTCATGAAAAAGATATATGATAAAGTTAAAAAGAAATTATTCTCACACACTAATAACAGGAGAGATAAGCAGCTACTATCACCCCAAAATATTGAGCCAACACCTACACTCACACTACCATACAATATTTCTAGCAAGAAGACTGCAAAAGATACAGCTAGAAAACAGCATAAAACTCCACATAAAATGATGCCCAACAATTCATAATAAACTAAGGAATGATAAAACCAACCAAATATGACGAAGGGAAAAGATCAGGTGTCTACTGCATCCCAATTTTCAACAAAGACCTAGATAGAAGAGAGGAGTACATTGGAATCACAGGCAGAAATCTAGAAGACTGTCTAACAGAACATAAACATGACATAAAATTAGGTAAAACTAACACTGCTCTTGCAACCCAAGCTTATGAATATGACTTTATAATCAATTGGAATAACACCAAAATTCTAAAGAAATGTAATTCTATATAAGAAGGCCGTTTTATCGAAGTCCTAATGATCACAGAAATATAATGTAATTAAAGATAATTCAGGTAGGGCCTAATCAACTATCAAATCCATGGCTGCTGGCTAATAATTTATAAATCTACATATCACACAGTGTTCTAACTCTATTCATTATGCACGTATTATTTAATTAGTTACTTTATATTTATTGTATTAGACAATAATTATATTACAAAATATAAAATTATATGTAAAATAAGTTTTTAATTAACTCCTCCTATTATTATGTATAATTGTATCATCTTAAATTTAAATGTATATGCACTAGGGATTGTCTTTTTCTCAGATTTCGGTAATCATGGGATTCCAGGATAAAAAATGTTCTTTTCCCGGGATCCCGGGATTTCCCGAGATTTTTGTAGGTGGAATTAAAACTGAATATTTCACAGCATTTTATTTATTCATGTACAGTAGAGCATTGATTATCCAAACTAATTGGGACCAAGGGTAGTTCGGATAAACAATTTTTTTGGATAATCGATCTGACAGAAAAATAAGAAAAAAAAACAATGTAAAATATACAAAACAAATTTCAAATACATACATGTTTTAATGTTTACATAAATTCTGCCTCATTTACTTTCTAATTATTTGTATTATTATTATTATTATTATAATAATAAAATATTTATAGTATTTTAAATGTTATTATTATTATTATTATTATTATTATTATATTAAATATATTAATGATATATATACAGTAGTTTAATTGTAGACTGTTTTTGCATACAGTCAACGTGCATAACAGAAGCTTAGATTCTCCCATCCTACAATGTGTAGGGTGGGAAAATCTAAGCTTCTGTTATAAGCATTGTAAGGTGGGAACATCTTTCTCTAGGCATTGTAGGGTGGGAGTATTGGCGGAGACCTGTTGCATATCACAAATGAAAATTATGTTCGGATAAGCGACGTTTGGATAATCGACACTCTACTGAATATATATATATATAAATTACAAATTGAAATGAATTCAAAACTTACTTTTCAGAAAATTAACATTTTCTTTTTAAATCATGACACTAGTGAGTACTAGTAGTGACTACATTGTTTAAAAAATTTATTTAACTTTAATTTATTTCGACACTGATTTGGCAACTGACATTTAATATGAACATAAGAAACATAGGCAATTTACACTTTTATTGCTGAGTCTAGTTCTAAGTTTGGTTATAAAATAGTCCTGCAGATGAAAAGGACCTTCAGCTTCTACAGTTGTTGGTGGTATAGATTCAAGAGTGCCCATTAATTTTATTACATTTGTTGTTTTTTCATCAACTGCCTCAAAGATTTTGAACTCCTTGAAAATATTCTTTGCAAATGATTGACCTTCAGCTTCATTTTGAGTGTCTTTAGAACACATTCAGTTTGTTTTTTGATTTGACGTGCAAATTTCTCCTAAAGAGTCTGCTCATTCTGCTGTCTTTCGCTCTCAGCATTATTCTCTTCCTCGCTGTCGGAATGTGATGAATCAGATTATGATGATTCAGATAAAGAAAACCCAAGACAACTTACCGCGCAAATTTCAAATGTTCCAAATTATTTAAACAATTTTCATTAACCTAATTACTTGAGTTTTCTTGAATGCTGCAATTTATATAAATTTTTATAATGTGTTTATTGTGTAAGACTGTAAGTATTGATTATGAAGTTAGTAATTCAGATCAGGAAATCCCGGGATAAATCCCGCAGCCAAAATCAACTGGGATCCCGGGAAACAATCCTTAATATGCACTATTCTGTTCTATAATTATTCCATTGTTCTATGTAAGTTTGTTTTAATGATTTCTGCTGACAATAACCAGAATATAGTCAAAAACGTTTTGAATTGAATATAATTAAATGTATTTCTGCTACATAGTGCTCTGTTTATTTTCTCCTATTTATATTGATGATAGGAGTTCTGTATGTCACATCCTGATTACTGGTTGATGAGCAACTTACAAGAATATAAGAAAACTTACTCCAAATATATTAAAGCAAGTGAGATTTTTAAATTTTGAGCAACTTTCTAATTTTTATGGTGAATTCAATTTTAGTTTTGTTTGTCGTTGTTATTGAAATCTTTGAAATGATGTATTATCCATAGCTATTTATTCTTATGTTTTCACTTAATAGTATTATATATAAATATAATTATATAATGTAAATAAATTATAGAGAATTCTTAACTTCTGATGAAATGCTATTTGAAACATCTAGGTCAGGGGTGGCAAACCTATTACCATGGGAATTCATGAGAAGAATATTTTAGAAAATAATCATCAATTTGGGCACTCATTCTCAAAAAAAAATCATCTTCCTGACCTAGGTCATAATTTAACATGAATATAAATCAGAAACACCTAAGGTTATTAATTATCCACTACCATTAATCATTATATCTCAATATAACTTTGTAACCTTAAGAGCACAAAATTTAAAGGAAAGAAATATAAAACAGATAACAACAGTATACCAGATTATTGCACATATCATATGTACATGAATTATAATGACCAATCAGAGGACATAATCCAACTGGATAATAATTCTAAGCTGAATATATCTCTCTCTCAGAAAATTACAAAAAAATGGAGTTAATCAGTTTGACTTCTGAGAAATTCATATTGTATTTTAATTATAAAATATAATATCAGAATATATTTCAATAATTTCATTGATTTGTTTAATAATAAAAATTTATATTAAACTTGCCTTAAAATCATCAATTCCTTCTGTAACACTAAATGCTCCAACACTACTAACTGGACTACTACCAGCCTGTAAGAGATAAAAATTAAATTTCTTTTAACTAACAATGATAAATTTATATTTAAAAATAAAAATAATTTATATACTAAATTTACTATAATTTCCTCATAATACTGTTTAAAAAAAAAATTGATTTTCTCAGTTAAACCTAAAATAAAATATTTATACTAAATTTACTATAATTTCCTCATAATACTGTTTAAAAAAAAAAATTGATTTTCTCAGTTAAACCTAAAATAATTAATACATAAATATGAAGATCAAGGTCTAAATAGAAAAAACATTAAAATTTTAATAGCATTAATATTTACAACACTAAAGAACAGTTGAAAAATAATAACTAAAATTTTAATGAAATGTTTTTGGTTGCTATACAAGCATCTTCAGCATTAATATTTTTCAACTGCTCTTTAAAGCTGTTATTTTCAAATATTATTAGCAGCAGTTAGTTAAAATAGTTGGGGGAAATTCCATTCAGCAGTCTATTGTAGTTTTTGCTCTGGATTATAATAATTTTGGCTTTTATTTTCAGGTAAGCAATTCTTTTTGTTTAGAATCAATGAGATGGAGGGAGGTGGAAAGCATAAAATATATTCTTCAATCAGTCAGAGTAGTCTTGAGGATCAACGAAGAGTGTGATTTAAGGGAGATGAAGCGATATTTGATGAAATTGCAATTACAGAAATCTTAAATAGTGACTCTGATTTACATGATGGTTTGCATTTGTTAATTAAAACAAATTTGAGTATGAATAGTAAATTGGAGATTATTGTATCGAGATTGGATAGATTACAGTCATGGATGGAAAATATTGATGAAGCTGTTACTGGATTGGAAAAAAAAAATTGAGAATATTGAATCTATTGTGCATAGTGATAGTTTTGGAAAGGATGACTAACAGAAGTTGGTATTAATAATGAAAAGGTTTACTGATCAATTTGGAAAATAAAATTCAGAGAAATAATGTTATTATTTCTGGCCTTGATGAGATAATTGGTGAAAGGCAGTCTGATATTGAGATCTTAGTAAAGAATTTATGTTTAGATTGTTTGGGTATTAAGGATATTGCTATTGAAAATGCTATCAGAATTGACGTCAAGAAAAATAATAGACCTCGCATTATTTTGAGTAGTTTTCCTACATTTAAATTTAAAAAGAAAGTGAAATATAATGCTAAGAAATTAAAAAATTCAAAAAATTTTATTAACGATGACTTTTCTGTTCGACTTGGTAAGGCTAGGAATGAGTTAAGTTTGGAAAACAATATTGAAAGAAGGGGGCAAATGATATTAATTTGATTTATGATAAAATTAAAATAGATGGAAAGTTGTATTATTTTGACTATTTGTCCTCCTCTATTAAAGAATTTTGTGATTCAAAGTGACTACGAGATACTGGTTTTTCTATATTGGTGTGGAATTATGCTGGTTTAAAGAATAAGAGTATTAAATTTTGGGAATATGTTTTGAGCTTTAATGTGTTGTAATGTGTCTAAAACTTGGTGTGATACAATTGATTGGTTGAATTTTTTAATTTGGATAATTTTAAGTTGACTATTATGTCTGGTTTTAAAGTAAGTAAAATGGGTAGACTCACTAATTGTTGGATACTACAATTCGATTTTGAGATTATTAAGAAAGACTATTATTTTGTTATATGCAAATGTGATTATATGACATGTGTATTTTTGTACTTACAAGAAAATAAGTAGAGCATCATTATGCAAGATTTATCCAGAATAATGGCCGATTTGGATAATGATGTTTCAGTGGCTGGTGATTTTAATGCTAGGATTGGGATTAATAATGGCTTTATTGATGAACATATTTATAATTGCTTGAATACTGACTTGTTACATAGAATGTCTAAGGATAATGTTGTTAATGCTAAAGGTAGAAGCTTACTTGATTTTTGTATGAAATGGAGTTTATTAATTTTAAATTGGAGAGGTTTATGGGACACAATGAGAGAATTTATGTTTATCAGTGAAAGAAGTTTTTCAGTTATTGATTATGCTTTACTTAGTTTAATTCAGCACTATTTACAGTTGATATCTCTATTATCACTATTATCATTTTTGGAACATTGTTCCAAGAGTGTAATATAGTGTTCCAGAGCCTGAAGAGGGTATGAAAATACTGAAAATGTTTGCTCCCAATTCTGAGAGTGCTCAACTGAAAATAGTGCTGAATTAAAGTAAGTGATTTGAGTTTTATGCAGTTTGTTAAGATATGGAGAATAAGCTGATTAGGCTTTAATTGGTTCAGGTTTATTTGATAAATTTTCTTTTTTTCATGTAGAGGATAATGATGAATCTGATCTTTTTCCACTTGAAATCGGGTTTTCTTTGAATGTAAGTGAACGAGTGCAGTTTAAGAAATTATTTAAAAAAGACAGACTATATTGGGATGATGATAAGTTAAAGTCATATTCTGAACTTTTGAAATCTAAATGCTCTAGTATGGATTTGATTTGTTTATCTGATTTGAATAAGAACATTAATGATACTGCTTCTGATTTGGGAATGAATAATAAGTGTTTTACTGATTGTGTCTGTGGACATTAGTTTGACCTTGACTGTAGACAGGCTATTAAAAATAGAAATAAAGCATTGAATTTTTTTTAAAAGTAATATGGAAATTGCTAAAAATGAATATTTAAACTGTAAAAGAATTATTAAAAATTTATTGAAAGCGAAGAAATAGTTGTTTTTTAGTAACTTGAATTCAAATTTATTCAAATTTGATATAAATAAGTTTTGGACTGTGATAAATCATTTACGTATTAAGAAGAAAAAAAATATTAATATTCAATAAATGATTGGTATCTGCATTTTTTTGAACTTTATAGTAGTACTACAGATAGATGTTGGTATTTTTAATGACTGTTTTGTTTGGAATGATCTGATCTTAGATGCTGAAATTTTGACTGAAGAAATTACTAATGTTTTTCGGAGAGCTAAAAATGGAAAGTCACCAGGGGTTGATGGTATATTTATAGAACTTTTTAAGAATGTGCCATTTCTAATTGATCTACTTTGTAATAAATTTAATATTATTTTTACTAAGGGTGAAATACCATCTGAATGGAAAATAAGTATGGTTGTGCCAATCTTTAAAGGTCTCAAAATTTTACCACGAAATTTATAGAGGAATTAGTTTATTGCCTGTATTGTCTAAGATATTTTGTTCGGGATTCGAAAAATTGGCCCCTCACATTTCGCCCCCTATAGTGACCTCTCGCATTTTGCCTCCACATTTCATCCCCAACACATTTTGGCCCTTGTAGATAATGAGTAGGATACAAAACGTAAATAACGGGTTTCTTTTTGGTGCTAGCTTAATCTTATTTTTCTTTTCTACCTTCTTCAATACGTTCAAATTTTTCAGATGGTAGGGTATTGGTATGTATTTATGTTCTTCCTCTTTAGGTTTTTGTTAAGTTTTTATTTAAGTTAATAAAAGAATAAGTTTAATTCTGTACTGCAAATAGTGCTGTATTATTTTGACTATAGTTAATAGAAGTGAAAGCAGTTACATGGATAGTAATTAACTTAATTAAAATTTACATAATACAATGGATTCCCATTTTTACGAACCTCCAATTTACAAACTATATAGTTGGTTCAAACAAGTCCCTATTGTTAATTAATGCCATTCCCATTTACAAAGTTTTGATTTTATGAACTTTTTTGGAAGTCCATACGAGTTCGTAAAATTGAGAGTCCACTGTACTGTTTTTTCTATCGATAATTTTTTAAAAAATATTATCCAATTTTCTTCATTCATACCTTATTTTATTCATAAAACTTGCCACTATCAAAAAATGCCAAACATTTCATTGGATGGTTAAGGTTTTATATAGAAAAATCATGTTTTCTCCAATCTCATATAATGAACAAAAAGTTACGAAAGAAATAAAATTCAAAAAAAATTTTTACATCTTTAGAAAGACAATAAAAAATATTTTTTTGTTATATGATAATTGAAATTTTGCTATTTGATATTGTAGTATTCTACTACAAATTAATATCGATCTATATGCTATTTGATATTGTAGTATTCTACTACAAGTTAATATCGATCTATTATGTAGATAACTCAAGATGAATGATGCGAATCCATTATTTACATCGACTCTTATAAACGCGTCGCGTCCGAACAGCAAACAAAATGTTGACAGCATTTAAAAAGTGCAATAATTCTTAAGATAACTTCATATTAATATTTTAAAAGTGCAATAATTCTTAAGATAACTTCATATTAGGAGATATGTAAGTATGAAGAATATTGATTAAAGTTTACATTAAATGAACAATATTTTTTGACATTTCAAAATTTTTTGAGAAAAACGGTAAGTATGAAGAATATTGATTAAAGTTTATATTAAATAAACAATATTAATGTTGATTAAGGTTTACAATACGTAAACAATATTATTTGACATTTCAAAATTTATTGAGATAAACCCTGGTAAGCTTTGCCCCGTAAATATTGTTACCTGGGGAAAGAATCTGCACCTTGGGGTAATCGCGTTATAAGCTGTTCTGGCCTCATAACGCGTTCAATTTTATTTTTTCGTGCTCTACATTTTAAACTGTTTATTGGCTTCTTTTTCTAGCATACAATATGGGTCGCAGCTACGTTAGAAAAACCAACAGGGATGATTATTCTAAAGAAATGAACGGCATGCGAACGTTGTCCGAGATGACGATTGGTAAATGCAAATATATCAATTAAAATTTTCGTATAAACCAGTTTTTATTCGATAAGAAGCATTTTGTCATATTTCACTATACCATCCCTCACATTTTACAAGGGGGACGCAACCTCCGTCCCTCCTGCCTGACCACCGTATGTTAGAGCCGATTTCGATCGGCTTTAACATACAGATTGGGGGCCATCGAAAAGTGACCCGTGTAAAAGGATTTAGATCACTTTGCCTTCGTTTTTAAAAAAATCGAGGTCAAATGTCATGACACCGGACCCGCCGCTTATATACCTAAAAAATTATAACCTTTTTAGTTAAACCGCTGGCGTAGTAGTTAAGGTACTTACATGCGGAATTGAAGGTTGTGAATTCCACTCTCGTTTACATATTGTTTTTTTTTCAAGTGAATAAATTAAAATATTACTAGCAATAAAATTTCAGATAAAATCAATTTTTTTAGTCATAGTTACGTATGGGATAGCAACAATTCGACGAGTTGCTATTACCCCATACGTAAAGAGGCTTCGAGCGCAAATGGATATATTAGATATCACCCGACACAGTGAATTACGACAATTAGAAAGTGAGAGTGATAAAGCGAGAAAGAGTCGAACAATAATTGAAACGTGATTTTGCAAAACGTAACTATGACAAAAAAACTCACTTTTACCTTGAAGTTTTATTGTTAATAATATTTTAATTTATTCGCTAAAAAAACCACATACGCAAGCGAGACTCGAACTTATAACCATCAGCTCCGCAGGGAAGCATCTTAACCACTATGCCGCCGCTTTGGTTAAATCATCTGCAGTTTTTTAGGCATATAACCGGTGCGGTTCGGCTTTATGATATTTGACCTCGATTTTTTAATAACGAAGGCATAATGACCTAAACTCTTTTACAGCAGTCACTTTTCGATGGCCCCAACCTGTAGGTTAAAGCCTATCGAAATCGGTGGGACGAAGTTGTCCTCTAACATTTCAAGAGTTCAAATCTCGATTGTTTAACAAAGAATAACACTAAAACGAAACAACCTATCTTAATGCGGTAAAAAGCATTTTATAGTCGTTCTGACCCGTTCCGTGTGCTTCCGTGCAGTCTCTCATCTCTCTCTCTCTCTACGTCCGATTTATATGCTCACCTCACCCTCGCTGCCTGTCCAACTGACTTATTTCTCGCTGTAAGCAGACGATAAAATTAACGCTGACAGTAACCAAACACCTAATACGAATCTCGATGGAAATTCGTTGATTGAGTCCAAGTCTGATCCTAATATAAGGAAAAATAAATATATTCGACAATATTTTATTAACATGATAATTTTTAAAAAAGTGAATATGAAGCAGCCACCTTGTCCAACAGATGTTCCAAATAAATACCAAATTGCTTTCTTGAATGACCAAAATTTTGTAGTTTTGCTTAATTTTTGTTCATATCGCATTAGAAAGGATGTGACCAAGCCAACAAAAAATAAGGAAATTAAAATTGCAATCCAAATCTAGAGAAAATATTAGAAAATTCATTTAATAATTATAGTTAAATATTCTGTAGCTTTAGCATATATTAATACTTAATAAAAATATATTAATACTCTTTTATGTTCTGTATACATTATAGTAAAGTTCGTGGTCCGAGTTTCTTTCGTCCTTTAAGTAGATCGATATCGAAATCACTCCTCTACAGACTCAGAACGATCTTCAAATATACAGGTTTATTCACAATACAAAAGAATATTTCCAGTTATATACACAAAGAAAAATAAATATACAGATTTATTCACAACACAAAAGAATATTTCCAGTTATATACACAAAGCAAAAATACTATTCAAAAACTGTATTTTAGAGAATCTGGGTGACTCCACTCGTGATAAACAAAACAGACAAAGGTTCTCCACGGAAGAGTAGTAGGAGCGTGAGCACACAGGAGAGAGAGAGAATCCTTCCCGATCCACAAGGAATGCCCCAGAAGTCCACTGCTACGTCGTCTACTTCTGTACACTCTCTGGGATCTATCTCCCGAGAGAACCTCGACGGCAACACTCTAATGTTGACCTCGCCGAACTTTAACCCGGAGCCCCTCGTTCTGACCCGTTCCGTCTGCTTCCATGCAGTCTCTCATCTCTCTCTCTCTACGTCCGATTTAGATGCTCACCTCACCCTCACTGCCTGTCCAACTGACTTATTTTTCTTCTTTTCTTTCCCGCGGTCCCACTCTTTTATTACATGCTCGTCCTCCTCTCTCCAGTTTTAAAAACAAAACTATTAAAAAGCAGGAGACAAAGCGACCGAAAACAACATCCATTACAATGCTTATTTAGGGGGTTAACCCTTCTCTAAATTGGCCTTATTACTACCTTCTTTGTTGACTGATGCAGTTTACTTTTTACTTCCGGCAGCCTCCCCCGGGGAAGTCCAGGTATCAAAATTCCGAAAATTATAAATATATCTTTAAGAAAAATATTCATTTAATTGCATATATACGCAGTTTACTTGTTTACTTCCGGCAGCCTCCCCCCGGAGAAGTCCAGGTGTCAAAATTCCGAAAATTATAAATATATCTTTAAGAAAAATATTCATTTAATTGCATATATATACCAAACAATTTTTTCAAACAGGAGAGATTTTATTTACATGTTCTCACAAATAAAAGAGAATAAGTTCCTCGTATAATATCAATCTAACAGCTGTAAAAGCGGAGAGAATTTAATATTTGGCTATAGTCTACATAAATTGATTTAATAGTTTAAAAATAATTATAATTCTAAGAAAATTCATTTCATATTATGATTTATATATAAAAGTGGAGAGAATTTAATATTTGAATATACATAAATTCATTTAATAGTTTAAAAATAATTATAATTCTAAGAAAATTCATTTCATATTATGATTTATATAATAATGTATAATAAATTACTTAATAAGCTCATCTCTTACCTCAATAGAAAAAGGTTTAACAACGGCATCCCAACTTAATGACCGTTTTTTTGGATATGTAAAAAACATTGCAGAGTCTACTCTTTTAAATGTTGAGACATCCATCAAATTATAAAAATCACTTTGAATTGGATATTCGAAGAAAGCGAAATCCGCTTCCTAATATAAACATGTAAGTAATTAATTATTTTGTGTTATTTAGAGACATCCATCAAATTATAAAAATCACTTTGAACTGTATATTCTATGAGAGCTAAATCCGCTTCCTAATATAAACATGTAAGTAATTAATTATTTTGTGTTATTTAGAGTAAAAATCTAATACATTCTACTTATCATACAGATTCAGAGGTTTTAATCAGGCTTTATATTAAAAATTTGAATGTTAATTTCAGATAATCGCCGATTTACGTATATTTGATACAATTCATAAATTCTTTCGTAAATGTTAACCTTAAAAACAAAACTCACTGATTACAATGGATAAATTATAACACATGGAAGTAAGCAGTTGTCTTCTAATTTCATCGTTTATAATATAATCATGCTTTTTATGTGCTGATTAGATTAGTTTTCTTTAATAAGATAAGACCGAACCGGATCGCATTAAAATGGGAATGTGAGGCTTTGGAATGGAAATTAATTAATGGCAAGTGATTTAAGTTATATGCTTATTTTAATTATAACTATTTTTAAGGATGTTTCTTTTTGATGCAGCATAGGGCCCTATATCAATATTTCCCTAAGTTATTCTCCGACATACCTATTTACTGACTTAATTATGGTTTTGCTGAAAAATTCACTTAAGTATTCCGGAGATTGCCTATATTTCGTATATATTACTGTGGAGTGAGCAAATCCATAAAATTTTAAGAATTTTTATTTCTAAAATATGCTATTGTATATGTTTTGGTTTTGCAATAAACATTATAGAGTCTACTCTTCTAAATGTTGAGACATCCATCAAATTATAAAAATCACTTTGAACTGAATATTCCAAGAGAGCTAAATCCGCTTCCTAATATAAACATGTAAGTAATTAATTATTTTGTGTTATTTGGAGAAAAAATCTAATACATTCTACTTATCATACAGATTCAGAGGTTTTAATCAGGCTTTATATTAAAAATTTGAATGTTAATTTCAGATAATCGCCGATTTACGTAGATTTGATACAATTCATGAATTCTTTCGTAAAAGTTCACCTTAAAAACAAAATTCACTGATTACAATGGATAAATTATAACACAGGGAAGCAAGCAGTTGTCTTCTAATTTCATCGTTTATAATATAATCATGCGTTTTATGTGCTGATTTGATTAGTTTTCTTTAATGAGATAGGACCGAACCGGATCCCATTAAAATGGGAATGTGAGGCTTTGGAATTGAAATTACAGTCAAACCTGTTTTTGTGCGGGGGATAGGGACCGCATTAAAAAATTTACTGAAACTTCGTAAGCAGCTATAAAATATATCGTTTGCAACATATTTAAAAAAAAAATTTTATGCGGTAAATAGGGACCGCATAAAAAAGTCCCACATAAAAAATATGTAATTCAAAATCTCAAAAACCTCACGATGTAGCTAGAAATTGGTTATTCAAACAAGGAAAAATTGAATTTACACACCGGAACTTTTTTCGGTCAAGAGGTCTGTATTTTTTTACTACGTTAATCACAGGACGGTTATCAACTACTGTTACTAGATGGCGCAATATGTACATGAAAATTACTTTTTAATCTGCCGCACAAAAAAAACCGCACAGAAATGGACCGCATAAAAACAGGTTTGACTGTAATTAATGGCAAGTGATTTAAGTTATATGCTTATTTTAATTATAATTATTTTTAAGGATGTTTCTTTTTGATGCAGCATAGGGTGCTATATCAATATTTCCTAAGTTATTCTCCGACATACCTATGTATTGACTTAATTATGGTTTTGCTGAAAAATTCACTTAAGTATTCCAGAGACTGCCTATATTTCGTTTATATTACTGTGTAGTGAGCAAATCCATAAAATTTTAAGAATTTTTATTTCTAAAATATGCTATTGTACATTTACAGAATAAACACAAATTCAGGAAATATAGAATTTTCATAGTCAAAACAAGAATGTTCTAACGCTTATCGGACATTCTAGTATTCCTAGGCTTTATTCGAAATGCTGACGAATTTCTTATTCAAAGTCCGGAATTTCTAGTTTTTCCCTAGTCAAAACACAAAGCAGCAAACAGATAAAACAACTGTCTTTATTTCTCATGTATTTTCACTCAGAGTTCGACATTTGCCAGTAGAAATTTGTTTCTTTAGAGAATATCTGCAAGGATACATCAAACAGATAAAACAACTGTCTTTATTTCTCATGTATTTCCACTCAGAGTTCGACATTTGCCAGTAGAAATTTGTTTCTTTAGAGAATATCTGCAAGGATAAACAAATCTCATGGAGGAAGACTTTATCTGCGCCAGTGGAAGTGCATAGATTTATACTTGCTGTCAATGCCCGAAACATTGTGTATGTAAGTTATGTTTCTGCAAAAAAGAATAGCATTTTGTGTAATTCTATATGCCACAAAAGCTTAGTATTATTTATATTTTTGGAGGAAGACTTTATCTGCGCCAGTGGAAGTGCATAGGTTTATACCTGCTTTCAATGCCCGAAACATTGTGTATGTAAATTATGTTTCTGCAAAAAGAATAGCATTTTGTGTAAATAATCGTATTTTAATAATTTAATATATTTTTTATCGAAATTTTAAAGAAATTGCTTTTTAAAATCTTATTTTATCTATTGAAAATAACATTAAAAATTGCGAGAGTTATTATGTAACTGAATTTCGTTTTATATTTAAGAAAATACGAGATTTCAATTTTTATAATATGAAAAAATGAACATTTAGATTTAGTTTTTGTATATTTGCCTTTAAGCAAAGTATCAACAAAGATGAAGTCGGACGTATTGGCTTCACCGTATTACACCCGTCATTTATAGCAGAAAGGTAAATTACGTCACAACTCACCTGTAAATCTCGTCAGGATTGTCCAGGTGAGACAGAGGGCACCACTAGGTGGGGATAGTAAAAGTTATTGATCACCAGATGGCATTGATCCACTTCCGGGTTGTGTGTGTGTGTGTCTGTGTGCAGCTGGTCCGCTGCATGGTGCATCTCCTAATCAAGCTCCTAATCAGGCAACGTTGAATTAACTGTTCTAGCAGGTAATATTTCTGTGAAAAATAATAACAAAATTAATACAAAAAAAATATAAAATGTAAATATAATCCTTGTCTTAACGCTAAGCCTAACAAGGGATTACAGTCACGTGATCATTTCATTCAATTGTTTGGGAATGATTACATTTTGCATCTTCCATTGCCCTTTATGATTAATGTGCATATAAGTGTGGATCCACGAGTCGTTCAATCAATAGTGTGTAGATGGAATTCGACTGCATTGGTCGTCTTACTTTTTTTTCCTTGCTAAACTTTATCTAATCGTCTTACGTGTATGTTATTTTCAGCGTGAGTCAGGCTATTTATTATAATCACAAGATTAATTAAGTCAGTCAATAAAAATGAAAATCATCATAATTGTAATAATTTAACATTATATATAAATTTTCAAAGAAAGTGTTGATTATTTAATTTTATACATAGTTTTTTTATGAATTAAAACATTAAATATACAAATTCAAAAATTAGAATCAATTATATGATTCTACCAAGAATAAAACATTTCAAAAATTGTGAAATGGTATCAAAATTGATTTTTTTCAGAATTCTATTAAGATGCAAATTCTCTTTATTTATTTATTATCACCAATTTATCATAGATACATTCCATTAACATTTTTAAAACCAAATTTGAGACGTAAAGGAATTTTAGACATTTTTTAAATATATTGCACTTGTTCAATACACCAATTTTTTAAGCTGAATATTTATATGCATTAAACCAAATTCCAAACACTATTAAAGATTTAATAGATTTTTTAAATGCACAGATTAAAAAATAATATTACTACTGAATTAGATAAAGAATTTAAAGAACATTAAAAGTTTAATTTGTTTGAGAAAAGCTTTAATATCCTAAGTTAAAATTTCTGAACAGAATATAAGAATATATTCAAAGAATATTTACAAATGAGTATGTAAGCCTGAAAGTAATTAAAGATGGATTTTTACTAATAATTGAATAAATTGTTTATCCAGATAAAAAAAAATATATATTTGTTTTTACAGATTTAAATTTCACATAATGTTTATTAGATATAGATATAAAGTATTTAAATTATCTTCAAACTAATCATTTGAGCATATTTAAATCCATATACATATTAAAACTCCATTCCTGATTCATTATCATCATTTTAAAAATAAATTTTATATATAAAAATCTCTTTCTAATAATTTTTTAATTATTTTCTGTTCAAAGTTATCTTTAGACATATTTTTCAATTTTCATTTAATAGTTAGGTAACAACTTAATATAACTGAAAAACTTGCAAAATAAAAGCCTGAAGATGTGACATTGTATTGAATTTATTTCAGTATTTAAATCTCATTTTTCTATATACAATACTATTAAATTTAGCAATTATAGAAATCTTTAATGCTTGATTTGTACGACAGATGGCAGAATGCACAAAGCTTCAACTTTAAAAAAATTTTTTTTAAATAAGCATCATATTTTAACTTTTTGATACAAAAATTTTAACTAAAAATAATGAGGCATTCTGTTGGAGACACCGGTAAATAATAACCATTGTGTTTTGTTAGCAGGTTCGTATGAAAATATGCGAAAAATAAATGAATCTTTCTTTTGTATTAAAAGAATTACTGTATATGATATACGCACGTGAAAAATAAATATACTCAAAAGTTTAATTTTGAATTTTAGAATTACTCGCAGCATTACAGTCATCTTATATCCCGCTACTTGTTAGGATTAGAAATAACGTCTATTGTAGTAAGGATTGATGGTAGTCAGCAGATCCTATTCAACTCGTGTTTATGTATGCGGGTTGTAAAGTTGAAAGCCAAATAGAAAAAGTCTTTGTTCAATCGCGACTTTACACAAAATTGTGTTTGAATGTGAATACTTTCATAAGACAGTTATATTGAAAACTATATATACATGCACAGATTACACACTGAAATTTCATCATAAAATTTTAAGATAAAATTAAAAAATTAATTCTGTAATATAAAGTATAAATTAAATTAATGTTACGCAATTATCTTTCAATTTAAATCATAGAATTGTTTATATTAGTGTATTTTTTTTAGCGAAATAAGGCCCAAATGGCTCTTTCGCTATTAAATTACCCGAAACGTTTGCACATGGAATAACTTATATGTTATAGTCTGTTTACCGCTATTTTTTAAATCACGAATATAGATAACTGAACTCGCCAAGAAATTTGTAAATAGCTATAGCATAAATTTAAAAAGTTTTATGAAAAAATAAATCGGATATGTATGATGCAGATTAGCGATAAAACGGAGAACGTTACTGTGCCAGGTAAGGTCAGTGCCAATGTTCGTTTTCTCTTTAAATCGGCCTTTCGAACAAAGTTTGGACGAAAATGTCATTCATTCACCGTTAAGTGTGTTTATGTTGGGTTATAAAAGCCCCGGTTATTCACTTAAAACTCCACTTCATATACCATATCGAGAAAAGGTCGGTCAATAATACAGAAGCTTTTGAGAGAAATTTTAAAGAGTAGACTCGAACGCCAGTAAATGCTTTCTTCTATTTCCATAAAGAAACAGTTTACGGCCAGCGTTTTGAACGAACTATATAAATTTTATAGCAGAAGCTGTCTTTACATATTTCGGAAATGGAAGAACCTCCACGTTAAGTCGCGCTCTGCTAGACCTGCTATGATCGGCAGATTATCGTCTGGAACGCCTTTACCGTATAAAAATTCACTATGTTTTCGTGAAGGGGAAAATAAACTTTCCACTAGCGCATTATTGCTGATTCTCAAAAGTTTCATAAAAGTTAGTTTTCGATATAAATAGAATTTAAAAAATTTTTCTTGTAATCCTTGGGACGACATTACGTAAAGTGGCGCGAATTTCAAACCGTCTTAAATTGCAAAAATATGCAATATAAATATAAATATTCCAAAATAAAACACGCATTATGATCGAAATATTCAAAATATTTAAGAAAAATTAATTTGTATGTGATTGAAGTTATTAAGAAAAAAGTTAAAAATTGTTTAAAAGTTAAGTGATTTGCCTACAGATGGAGCCAGAGTAGATCAGCAAGATTATTTTTTTTATGTATGTACATCACATTTTTTTTGCTTTACGTAGTTTTAACATTTAAATTTATATAAAATAAAAACTGAAAATTTGTTAAAATATTTAATTAACATTATTATATTATAATCACTATTAATAATTAGCCAAGAATACAAAAGAGCAAAACTATAAACTGTATATGTATTATTAAAAAAAATTAAAAATGTGAAAGTACAATTTGAATTAACTTAATAAATGAACTTAAACCATCTTTAAATGTAGATAAACATTAATTCGACTTCATTCATAAGATGGGACATAAACTTGAATCTTATAAGTGATCGTAAACTTCTCAATTCCAAAGCATACATAACTGCCCCATTGCATTCTAGTGTAGATGATGTAAATGATAGAAGTACCCAGAAAATTACTTGAGAAATATACCGCGATATACTCAGCTAGATGTAAAATATTTGCGGTATTTTATGGATAGTAGAACAGATGACAGATATCTTTTTTATTATATAAAAAGTTGCAGAATAAAGAACTTTGCTTCATAATCCTAAAAAAAAATGCTACAATGGTGTAGCCATAATTTTATGCTTAAAGAAGTCCGAAAAAGATTTTTGTTTATAAATAGAATTTTATAAAAAGTTTAATTTATAAATAGGTAAATTGAATTTCTTAAAATGGAACAAAAATTTATTTTTTTTTATATGAATAATAATTGCAATTTTTGAACTGCTAATGTTTCTGCTAAACTATTGTAATATTGAAGAAGAGTATGAATATGCAAAGTTTAATACGGAAAGAAAATTGAATGCAAATTGCAAGAGGGATTTAACTAAATCTGTCAATATTATTATCAGAATTAATTAATGCATTTCATAGAAATAATTAAGATTATTCCCTTTAGGTGCCGCATTGTATTTATTTTTCTCAATTTAGATGCATATTGTTTTAAAAATCCATATTTGTTGTGCAAATTAATAGAGCGATATCCATTTAGATCCATACCGTCCTAAATTCAGTTTAATCAATTAAGTGATTACTTGATTGGAAGAGTCAACGATTGAGTGTTGACGTTCCATTTTGCATGATGATGACTGAATTTTGGATATCGTCTTATTATTATTAATTGAGTGATAGAGAAAATCCAAAATATTAATTTAATCGAATGAATTTTCCATGTTTCGTAATTTTTTAAAAAATTATATCTAAATTATGCAGAAATTAATCTATCTATATATAAAAAATAATCTATCTACCTGTATGAAACTTTTACATGCTGATTTTCGATTTTGCAAACTAAAAATAACATACTCAGATAAAAAAAAAATAAAAAAATGGTAAATTATGTTTGAGGAAAAAGTTTCTAAAAAAGCGAAATCGGTTATTGCCAACAAATTATATGAAAGAAGAGTAGTAGTTATTTGGAACAGTTTTATTAAACGAAATTTTTTCATTCAAAAATTACATTTTCATTCGCTGAGTTTTAAATATGAAACATTTAAAAGAAATATGTAAAATATTTTGATCAACATTAAAACTCGATAGGTTGAAAACAGTGGAGGATGCTCAAAGGGCTAGAGGGACCATACTCTTTCAATCATATTCGTAAAAATATTTAATCTGAAACAGAGAAAATATAATTAGTTCTAATAATTAAAATATAAATGTAAATGAAAAGTGTGCTTTTAAGTTAATTTATTTTTTCAGCCTTCAAAATTTTTTCTGCATTCACCGTTTGTTGAAAAAATAGATACAATAATTTAAAAAAATTAATATAAGTGAAAATAAACAGATTAAAGCAGTATATCATCTGTTTTATTAAATATTAATAAGTGATGACAGAATCATACTTACTCAGAGGTTATTTCTATACGTATTTCACGCAGTTGATCTTTTTTCAATGTCATCGGCAAGCTGGTTGTTCTAATATTCATATTTAATGCATATTATATACCATGTTTCCAGATTCCAAGTCTAGTTAAAACAAATAAATTTTAAATAAAGCTGATTTTTATTCTATCACAAAGAATAATAATGTTTGTTATATATGCCAATATCATTTGTATTATAGAATATCCAGATATCATTCTTAGAGAATTGAAAAAGTTTTATATATATTTGTCCAGAAGATCCATTGTTAATGTTTGTTATTTTATGTAGAAATATTAATTAAATATTTGAAGAATAAAATTTATTGCTATATGAAATCAATTAAAATTCTTATTTTGCGGCGCTCAGCCTAGTAGCTCTCTCCTTGGATTGCGCCCTGAAGTGATGACAAACATTATAATTCAATCAGTCTGCTTTTTTTTATTATTTGCTTCTTTAATATAAATGTTGATTTCAAATAATAATAAAAAAGCTATTTAAAGAGTCTGTGAACAAAAGCTAACCTAACAGAATCCTCCTACTATTATCCTATTCCTAGCAGAATCCTCCTACTATTATCTTCGTTATTATAATCAGTGCTAAATTATCCGATTAAGCATTGATTATAATAACGAAGATAATAGTACATTTACCCGTAGATATGTTGAATAATAATTTTATGTTCGCCTTTCGATATATACGTGAAATCTTGAGCAATTCATCAAGCAAAAAAATCAAACACACTTTAACTTTCTCACTTTGAATTAACAGAAAATTCATTAATCATTTTTTGTTTATAAGCAGACGGTATTTTAATAACCTTAGAATATTTTTTAAAATAACTTAAAATTTATATAGCGTCAAAATAAAATTAACCAAATAATAATTAATTCCACATTTTCGAAATTCATTATCTTCAAAATTTATATTGTAAATTATAAAAGTGATAAATAGAAAGGCAAAAACTAATTGAAACAGCTTTAAAAAGCAGATTTTTAAAATCGCCCGCAGATATTAATTAATCAACCATAGATATTTAAAATTTTCATTTATTAGGTATTAATATCTAGTAGATTTCCTAACCATGTTTGCGCTAACGCGTCGTTTCTCGCACACGACAAAGGAACTACATATTTAACATATGATCTCCATGCATTTACCTTCGAACTACATACTATTATGTAATTTAAAAAATTCTCATTAATGCTAATTTCAAGTCAAAACCATTCATCAGGCTGCGTTAACATGTCACATGAGACGCGAGTCGATGCAATGAGTGAATAAAAATTCAGTTATAAAACTTTTAATGATTCTGTTAGTTTTAACCCCCAAATGCACATCTGCAGGGTGTCCTTAGTAATGATGTAAAATTTAAACTCTACGTTTTTTGGTCCTGATTCATTATTTATAAAATACTTGATTCTTATCATACTTTATTTTCTTTGTTGTTTTATATATATACATAGAGTAAATATATAACAAACATAATATATATATAATAATTATAATATATATTATGTTGTAATCATATATATTCAATATATATTTAAACGAAAAAATATTATACCTCTTAAAGTACGGTATATAGAACTACAGAAAAAACTTCAAAACTGATAGTTGTTTTCCTTATCGAATTTTCACAGAGATTGGTAACTATATTTAATGAATTTCGATTTCCATTAATTCTCCCAATATCGAAGAAAAAAATTCTTACAACAATTTCTCTCTCTAAGCCACGGCTTCCAAAATAAAAGTTCTATTATGAGATTACGTGAAGTTTATTTTTGTTTGTAAGTTATATTTTTAAAATAATTATGTGTTTATCCGCTAATAAGATGCGCAGGGATCTCCACTGAAAGTTTATCTTCTCCAATCGATGGAAATTTACTTATTAAGCAATACAGACGAAAATTTTGAGAAATAAGTAAACATAATACCGCTTAAAAATAACTAAATTAATTAAACTTTAAAGTTTGTTTTCCATCCCGAAGATTTTATGAATTGTAAAATATGTCGGAAATTATAAATGAGCCGATAAAAGAGTTCACAGACCTGCTTTAAAATTTAAAATAAACCATTTAATATTACATATAACTATTGAAATCGTATGTTGCTTAAAAATCTGCAAACTTTTTTTTAATTTAACATTACATGTACCTCTGAAGGATTTTTATTATTATGAATTTTTCTAATAAATTATTTCAATGTTAAAAATATATTGTAACCTATCTATTATGTGAAAATCTTGTGCCCTTCTAATGCAGATAATCTCATCTTGCAATTCTCAAAGACTTCAACTAAATACAATTTAATTATTTAAAATTTTTAAATTTTTTTATTAAGTCGAAATACTGATTTTTCTTAAATCGAAAATGGTAAAAAAATTTTCTCAGTAATTGATTACTTTATAATTATTATAACATTAATTATAATTATTTTTTATTTTACTCTACATAATTATTAATTTTATGACTTTATAAAAGAATATGCTAAATAACTAAATTTGTAAAATAGTGCAAGATCGAATTCTAATATATTCTGTTTCAGTTAACGTGATTGAATATTATAATTTAAAATTTTTTTTTTATATTCGACAAATTTCTATCATATTTTTGTTAAAAAAAGTTCTAAATATCAAAGTTTAATAAAAATACTTTAATGGCTTTATCAATACTTGACTGTTGAAATTTCAGATGGATATGCCAGTTCCAAGCAGTTTTATTATTATTACAGATACGTACTTTATTTAAACACTACTAAAGTCTGTTCCGTTCCTCATAAACTCAGAGATTACCTTATCTTTACACAAGTACAGATTACCTGCAGTAATAACCCCATTTTGTTTTCTGTACTAAATGGTTCGTTTCGGATTTTTGTTGTCGAATGCGAACTAAAAACATAAATCGTTAAATAACAAATAGCAACTCCCAAGATGAATTTTAAAACCATAAATTTTACCTTCCCTCTTGTACAATATACAATTATAATTTCCCTAGCTTAGATGATATGCCAAAATTTGGAGTTGTATAAACAATACTTCATGTTTTTGGAGAAGCAAACATAATTTAAATATAAACATCATAAAGTTTTTCGGGATTGATTTAAATCCATATAATTAGTTAGCTTCTTAATTAAGAATCGCAAGACTGATGAGACTATTTACCATTGCAATATTCCACTTCGATTAGACCTCGAAGTATACCACACCCTTTTTGGATCCTCCGCCCAAAGTACTCGAAATACACGCCGTAGCTAATGATCATTTTATAGTTCAGCTAGCTACGTGCTTGTAACCTTAACTTTCGTGATATGAAATAACCTATTTTTTATGTATTTTCGTGCACCAATCTCTAGTTTAAAAAGTCGATAGGTAAGTTCTGTTTGATATTTTTAAATAACTAGAAAATATTTTTAGTACTATAATACATTACGATGTATTTAAGAACAAGTATTTTTTCGGGCAAATTTCAATAGATTAGTTTTCGAATTGGATCCTGAAAAAATAGAAATTATTGCCGATGTTGTTTAGATGCAATCACCTAAGGTAGTAATTTTTTAACAAAATTAATTTAATTACTAATAATTATTGGTTAAAGATAAGGAACCAAGTTTTATACCCTCCCAAAAGTAACCTAAATCGAAACTTTATCTTTGTTTACATTAATTATGCCATAATGCAGATCGTGTAAGTAAGTTTGATTGATCTGCAGTCATTTTCTGTTTATCGTAAATTATATTAAAAATATAGCGTGAAAATTTTGTGTATACTTTAAGAAGGAAGAAGTTTATGATTGTATTAATTACGAATTAATTAGCAAATTTTTATTTTTTCTAAAATCTTTCCGAATTATAAAATAGTTTAGAACTAAAATATTTAAGAATTTCTATCGACAGGATTTCCTTCCAGAAGAGAGATATATATCAGAAAGGATTAGAGATGCTCTGCATTTTCATTTGGTTGAATATGCCGTTAGAATATCATAATTTATAATAATGGCGTGGAATGGAATTTCAGATATCCGTATTCTATTCAGTTTATTAGAATATTTGGAGAAGGAAACTTTTATAATCCATTCCTTATTATTGCAGTTATTTCAGTTGAAAGTTTTGCTACGGAAACTTTATGAGTTTTATAAAATAATTTAGTGTGATTGACATTTTGACACTGTGTAAACTCTTGATTAATATTTAATTTGTCGAGGAAGAGTAATAAAATCGTTAAGTTAAACTTGTGAATAGTGATGATTGACACGAGCAGTTATGTCGGATAATCAGTTTAAAACCTTTAAATTTAATTAAGTTTTAAGAAATATTTCTTTTTATAAAATTTCATGCATTAAATTAAACTTTAATAAGTATAAAAACGTTCAATTTATCAAAACTCGCTCAATCTTTTCCTTCAATAAAGAGTTATATTAAATTTAAAAAATATATTCTTAAAAAAATATATAAGGCGGAGTGGGGTAAGGGCGTACTTGGGGGAAATGCATTATCGGGATTTTATTTTTTTATGCGAGCGAATTAAAATTATGATTAATTTTTGATTACAAAACAAACGACAGCTAAAACTAAATTCCAGTTGTTCATCCAATTTTAAATTATATTTCTTCTTTACTGCTAAGAAATTTCTTAAAAAAATAAAAAGAAGTTTTCAAACACGGTTTAATAATGTTTACAATAAACTAATCTTGTTATATACTTTAAAAAATAAAGATGAAAATATAGACACTTTACAGAAGCATAAATACATGACTTTTAAAGCAAAGAATAATATCTTAGCATAATTTTTGTATAGTACAATTATGCAAATGAATCGTACACTTCATTATTCGATAACTATCATTAAGCATGTGTAAGTAATCTGTGTAATATCAGAATTGCAGACATCTAACTTGTCTCCAACCGTTAATTGAATTTCAACTGAAAGATCAAAACAGTAAATGAATATCACCATTACATACGAAAACAATCTCATTATTAATGTAAAGAGACGATTCACTCCATAAATGATATAAATAATAAAATTAAAGCA
The DNA here is from genome assembly GCA_000484575.1 of Olivierus martensii. Classification (NCBI taxonomy): domain Eukaryota; kingdom Metazoa; phylum Arthropoda; class Arachnida; order Scorpiones; family Buthidae; genus Olivierus; species Olivierus martensii. The sequence continues at coordinate 66,461 of AYEL01069608.1, forward strand.
AGTATTTTACATTCATAACTCTATATCAGGTGAAAAAATAAAATTGTTTCTTTCAATCTATTTCTTTTTTTCCCTTTCTTCTTTAATTTGATTATTGATATAATAAATATTTTGAAATTAACTTTACACATTTCTGTTTTACATTTTATGAATTTATACTTTAAAAAATAACTAACTAGTATATAATATTTTTAACGCTTTAAAATGTATCTCTAAAGTAATTACCGTTAATACCATTTTGTGTTATTTTTGTTTTAAAATCTCAAAATATTTCAATCAAATTACTTTGACCTTAAATTTAATAATTAAGAGAGAATTAATTTGAAAATTTCCATTAAGTCTTTCAACTCTTGGGATTGTTATGTTCAGTTATTATTAAAATTTGTTTAAGATTAATTTTCTTATTTTAAAAACAATTACTCAAGACTAAATTTATGCATGTGTATGAATATTATTATGCTGCTTATTTTATTCCAATTTTTATTAAATTTAAAAAATTACATTTCGCACGCATTATTTATTATACACATTATTTTTTTTACTTAGAATCGTTGCGATATTCCTGGATTTTTAGACTGGTTAAGAACACAAATAATAATACATGCAAAACTGATGCACAAATGAACACAAAACTGATGTGATGAACACAAATAATAATACATGCAAATTATTTTTATTGTATATTAAAAAATAAACAGTATTTTTTAAATTTATGTATACTTTCTAGAGATGATATAAAAATATTTAATTCTGTTTATGATTTTTAAAATATGATAAGGAATATGTTTTAAAGATGACAGAAATCTGTTAAAGTTATTTCTCACGACATATTAATTATTAATAAATGGATAATGAATAAATAATATACTATAAGGTGGAGTGGGGTAAGGGCGTAGTTGGGGGAAGCGCATTATCAGAATTTTTTTTATTATAATATAATCGAAATTTTGCTATTTGATATTGTAGTATTCTACTACAAGTTAATATCCATCTATGCGACGTAGATAACTTACTACGAATGATGCGAATTCAGTATTTACATCGACTTTTACAAACGCGTCGTGTCCGAATAGCAAACAAACCTTTGACAGCATTTTAAAAGTGCAATAATTCTTAAGATAACTTCATATTAGGAGATATTTTTTAGTAAGTACGAAGAATATTGATTAAGGTTTACATTACGTAAACAATATTTTTTGACATTTCAAAATTTATTGAGAAAAACCCTGGCAAGCTCTTGCACCGTAAATATTGTTACCTGGGGAAAGTGCAGATCTGCATCTTGGAATAATCGCGTTATAGGCTGTTCTGGACTCATAACGCGTTCAATTTTATTTTTTCGTATTCTACATTTTAATTTGTTTATTAATTTCTTTTTCTAGCATATAACATGGTTCGCAGTTCTGTCAGAAAAACCAACAGGGGCGATTATTCAAAAGAAATGAACGGCATGCGAACATTATCCGAGATGACGATTGATAAATGCAAAGATATCAATTAAAATTTTCGAATAAACCATTTTTTATTCGATAGAAAACATTTTGTCATATTTCACTATACTATCCCTCACATTTTACAAGGGGGACACAATCTCCGTCTCCCCAATCTGTATGTTAAAGCCGATCGAAATCGGCATTAACATACAGGTTGGGGCCATCGAAAAGTGACTCGTGTGAAAGGGTTTAGGTCACTATGCCTTCGTTTCTAAAAAAATCGAGGTCAAATGTCATGACGCCGGACCGCACCGCTTATATACCTAAAAAATTAATCCCTTTTCAACCAAACCGGTGATGTAGGAATTAAGGCCCTTCTTGCTGAACTGAACGTTGTGAGTTCGAGTCTCGTTTACATATTGTTTTTTTTCAAGTGAATAAATTAAAATATTACTAGCAATAAAAACTTAGTAAAATAATTTTTTTTGTCATAGTTACGTATGGGATAGCAACAATTCGACGAGTTATTTTGGTCATAGTTACGTATGGGATAGCAACAATTCGACGAGTTGCTTTTTGTCATAAATATGTATGGGATAGTAGCAACTCGTCGAATTGCTACTATCCCATACGTAAAGAGGCTTCGAGCGCAAATGGATATATTAGATATCACTCTACGCATAGTGAATTAAGACAATTAGAGAGTGAGAGAGATAAAGCGAGAAAGAGTAGAACAATAATTGAAAAGCGATTTTGCCAAACGTAACTATGACCAAAAGAAACTTGCTTTTACCTGAAGTTTTATTGTTAGTAATATTTTAATTTATTCACGTGAAGAAAAAAACAAGATACGTATGGGAGACTCGAACGTATAAAGTTCGAGTCTCCCAGACGTATTCAGCTCTCCAGGAAAGCGCCTTAACCACTATGCCGCCGCTTCGGTTGAAACTCGTGTTGAACATCGATAAAACCATCGAAAAGTAACATCGATGTTAGAAAACATCGGACCCAAAAACATCGATGTTTTCTAACATCTATGTTTTGATTTTTGGTGCATTGTCAGTAACAGCTGCATTGACAACCCAAAAACATAGATGTTTTCTAACATCTATGTTTTGATTTTTGGTGCATTGTCAGTAACAGCTGCATTGACATATTCTTTATCTATTTCCCAGTATTTTATCGACTGTTTTAGTTTATTAACTAGATACTCGATAATATACCGTTCTTTCAATATAAAAACATCCAATGCTACATTGCATAAATTATTTTCTCATCTATAAAGTGGACAGTCAGGCTAATGTAACTCTGGATGTCTGTCCATACAGACATCCAGAAGAGTTATATTAGCTTGTCAATCAGTTGTCAATAAGCAAACTTTCTGTTTGAGCTGTTGTTTGACTATTCATACCATATTACTATACATTATTTATTGGAAATTAATCTTTTAATCGTTGGTCGAGAAGGAATTTTGTACAAAGATGCTATTTTCTTTATAAAATGTTGAAAACCTTTACGATACAAATACTCAATGGCTTATTGTCTTTACACACCATAAATATAAGAGCTTGATTTACCTTATTTTTCTGCTGATTCACCTGATTTCAACTCCTCAATGCTCCTAAACGTCTGAGAAATTTTTCTTTGTTTTCCTGGATGACGATGATGCTTAGTCTCTTGATAGCGTTTCTTTTTCTTCTGTAAGTCTTTCTGAACTCCAAGAAGTTGTGGATGTTTGCTTTCAAGAGGACACCTTAAATTCGTGGTATTACCATTAGTTTTCAGTTCTTTTGAATAAAATATACAAGTTGCAGAATTACTTTTATTTTTGGCAAAATATTGCCACAGAAAAGTTTTCGTAGGCATACTTACTGAGACACAAAGTTATAAACACTTTGAAATAAAAAAAAACCGAAAGCATTTCGAATATTAATTAAATGACGGTAATAAAATGTCTCACGTGGCAAATATAAGTACTAAATCAGTATTGCCAGATGGATTGTTCGATTTTCCTAATGCAAAACTAAAAAATTAAATAAAACCATCAGTAATTATAAAAAAATTCCATTTAAAAAATATTATGTAATATTACTTAACCCAAACGTCAATTCTACTAAATAAACAGAAAGAAACATCGAACATCGATACCAAAACATCGATATTCATAAAACAACGACCTCTAAACATCGATGTCTAAAACATCGAACAATCGATATCAAAGCATCGATATTCGATGTTCAACATTAGTTGAAACAGCTACAGTTTTTTAGGTATATAAGCGGTGCGGTCCGGCTTTATGACATTTGACCTCGATTTTTTAATAACGAAGGCATAGTGACCTAAACCCTTTTACACGAGTCACTTTTCGATGGCCCCCAACTTGTGGGTTAAAGCCAGTCGAAATCAGTGGAGTTGTCTTCTCACATTTCAAGAGTTCAATTCTTGTTTCTTTAACAAAGGATAACTCTAAAACGAAACAACCTAAAAATAATGCGGTAAAAAGCATTTTATTACAAATTTGTTCTTAATTCTGCTGCTAATGCGGTAAAAAACATTTTATAGTAGATTTGTTCCTAATTCTGCTCGTGCCAATTAGGATGCGTAAAAAATTTCAAAACTTTTTTAACTTGCAGATATGCTCTTACCTCGTTTCAGGTTAAGTGCGAATAGCTGACTATTCCTGATTCTGCTCGTGCCAATTAGGGTGCGTAAATAAGCATCAAAATTGTCGTGCCAATTAGGGTGCGTAAATAAGCATCAAAACTTTTTTAACTTGAAGGTAATAAGGTGCGTAAATAAACATCAAAACTTTTTTAACTTGCACGTACACTCTTTACCTCGTTTCGGGTTATAATAGCTGATATTTTGTAAGATTTTGTAACAAATATAAAATTTTCAAGGATGAATTATACGGTAATAGCTGTGAAATGCCATTGTTAACGACCCTGCCAAGTATCTATACGATAAGTTGAAATACCTGTGTTTGAGGTTGAACTTTGTAAAAACCGCTCTGCACTTACCACACTCCACCTTATCTAACAATTTTGCAAATATATTAATTTTCTACTGTTTATTGAAGAGAAAATAATTCTTATTTATACGAATTTCACTGAATGATGTGTGGTATTGTATGATGGTATTTTATAGAAGATGAAAGAAACTTAACGTTTCTTTATAGCGATAAAAACGCATTTTTTAAAAAGAATTTTCCTGAGGATATTTTCTGTTTTCATTCTCGAAATAAATAGGATTACAATTTGAATCAAAAAATCTTAAGGATTAACTAGAAAATCCTGTAGGAAAAAATAAGAATATAAAAAAAGCTTAATGGCACCTTTAAAAGAAAGGAATTCATGAATATTGAAAGCAATTAAACAGTAAAAAACGTAACAGAAACGAAAAAAATTTCGAATTTAGGATAAATGCATTTTAAGTTATTGAATAAGGTGATGCCAGATTGAAAATCCGATCGATATTGTCAGTTGTTGACGCGTCTTTACAACCGAATTATAATTAGCCAGATGACGGATTCTGCATAGTGAAACCGTGATTTCAATAGAATAAATGCACTTATTCGTCGCACTTTCGTTGCTATATATCAAGAGATGGGATTAAAATTTAATATGCATCCACTATTGCACAACTCCACAGCATATAATCATTCACTAAATTATTATCAAATTTAATAATATTTCCTTAGAGACTTTTACATTAAAAAATAATAATAGATGGAGTGAGAATGCAAACAATGGTTGGATTTCTTTAAATAAAAGAGTGGAATTAATCAAGTAATCTTGTTGAGAATGTAGCAACGATTATGATGAAAATCTAAACAAACAAACTGACAGAATATATATATATATATATATATATGTGTGTGTTTATATAAAATAACAGATAGTCCATCAAAAGAAACAAGTATATTTCAGAAAGATGAATAACTCTTACAAACATCAATAATTTATATTTATGTGGACTTTCAGTGAAAGATGTAGTAGTCTTATGATAATATTTTATATCACAAAAGCTATCTAATCCTATACTTAGAAAAAAAAAAAAAACTGAATTTTTCTTAAAAATGATTATTTCAAAAAATTAATTAAATTTTTTTATGAAGGCAAAGAAATCTTTATTAATTAGTGGAAGGTATTTTTCATCGTTTCAACAAAATTGTAAAAAAAATGAACATTTTTAATCAGTAATAATAAAATATTTGAAAACGTTTATACATTTTTTAAAATCCTTCAATAGTTTTCTTACAAATTTAAAAATAAAGTTAATAAATATGCAGTGTATATATATATTTATATATATATTATTTACACGAGTAAAGAATAAATTTAAGGTCTGTGAAATAAAATAGATCGAAAAATATATTTGTCATTTTAAGAATAAAATAAATCATAGTGTAGTACTTAATAAATAACAGGATTATTCAATTTTTTTTCAATCACTTCACACAATAATTTTATAAAAATAATTACTAACTGAATATATATTTAATTAAATATTATTCATGGCAGTTATACTAGTGATAAAGGTTGAAGTGATAATTCTGATAATGGAATTATAGCTCCTTTATCTAAAGGTCAAAGACTTATTATTGTTCATGCGGGAGGAGAGAAAAAATTTATTAAGAATGTTCTACTGATTTTTAAATCGCATCAAAAAACAGGTGATTTTCATCACGAAATGAATGCAGGCAATTATGAACGTTGGTTAAAAGAAAGATTAATTCCCAATCTCCCTTCTAATGCCGTATTGGTCATTGATAATGCACCTTATCACAAAGTTCAGGATCAAAAGTGCCCATCTTCAAATTCGAGGAAAAAACAGATGCAAGAATGGTTATTATAGCGAAGTATACCATTTTCGGCAAAAAATGCTAAAACCGGAACTTTATGAATTGATAAAAATGAACAAACCACGCTCATATAGTTACCGGGTTGACAAACTACTGGCTGAACAAAATCATTCTGTGATTAGGTTTCCACCTTATCATCCTGATTTAAATCCGATTGAGTTAATTTGGTCGGATTTGAAACAATGCGTGGGAAAACGTAATATCACATTTAAATTAGATGATGTCAGGCAACTCTGTGAAGAGCGATTTTCTCAAATAGGAGAAGTATGGGCATTAAAATGTAAACATACACGAGAAATAGAAGAACATTACTGGCAGCAGGAAGCTATTGCGGATTCATTAACTGAACGTTTAGCGGGAAATAGAAGAACATTACTGGCAGCAGGAAGCTATTGCGGATTCATTAACTGAACGACGTTTAGAAATTACTTTCAGTAATAGTGACACCGATTCCTCAGATGATGATCAAGTGGATTTCAATGATAGAGGAATTGACTACATGAAAAAGCAAAAGCGAACCTTATACGTCTACATAATACAATTATTGAAATATGTATCCTACCACGCTATTATATTGTGTATTTTTAAGTGAAAAAATATTTTCATATACTATGGACAATTTAGTATCTTTTATTTTTATCACTTTTAATAAATTATTATGCCTCCTAGTGCTTAATTAAAGTTTAAAAGAATTAACAAAATATTTTATCAGTAGTGTAATAAATAAAATAACTAATTATTTCTAAAGAACTTTGTTTATTTACTATTTTTGTGTTCCATTATTAAATTTTTTTAAAAGGCATTTTTTTCTATATTATAGTTAATAGCAATTTTTTACCTTTTAAAAATAATATATTATTATAGACAGTTTTAGAACTGTAAATTGATGTTTATACAAATCGTTATTCCATCAATATAGTCAACTACTAAATAGGGCCCCAAACATATCACAACAAGGCCTGTGAAGTCAATTTTTCAGAGCCCCACG
>AYEL01069610.1:0-14500 GCA_000484575.1 Olivierus martensii
AAAAAAAAAAATTCATCAATACTTCATAGAATTTTTATGAGGCGTTGCAGCACTTATTTTGAAATGCATTATAATAAATAGTAGATTCAATAAGACCGATATTTTATTTCACATAATTTTTATTATCTTTAAATTTTTGAGAATATGATATTTTCAAAAATTAAAGATGATAAAAATTGGTAAAATAAATATTGATCTTTTTGAATTTACTGTTTGTTATAATGTATTTCAAAATAAGTGCAGCACAGCAAAGCTTCAGAAAGATTCTATTAAATATTGATTAAAAATTTTTGCAAAAATTTTAATGCTTAAATACAAAATTATATATAGAAATAAAAAATGTTTTATTTTTAAAAATAAATCTTATAGTATTGTTTTTTAATATAACTTCTAATATTATTAACGTAATGCATAAAATGTGATCTCAAATAGGATTTTACTGCTATATATTTTTATAAGTCTATAGAGCTGAAGTTCCAACTTAGGGTACGCGTATCTCCAAGGGATACGAGATGCTTATCCAGGGGGTACGGTGAATAGCAGGTAAATAAATATAATATGATATTAATATATTCCAAAAATAGTTGTTATCAACATTTCTGGGCTATTCCAGTGAGGTTGCTTAGACTTTTTTCTCACTACAGGGCCCGATAACTCAAAATGTCCGGTTAAGATTCGAGATAGCTGGTGAAATTGCCAGATCAGTGCCCTCTCGGGCTCGCTTCAGCGGCATCTGTACCTCTTGTGCATGCGCATGGAATAACGGATAATTTACTAAAAGCCAAGGGGGTATGGGGACCAAAAGGTTGAGAATCCCTAGTATAGAGCATACTATAGTATACATTTTGACATAATACATATATCTCAAAATAGTTTATACATAATAATTATAGAAATTTAAAACTTAAAATTCAATGACCAAAATAACATACAAAGAAAATTTGAGAATATTTTTTTTCATTCTAATATTAATTTTTAAATAATTACTTCTGGATTATAATAATGAAATAAATATTCTAAGTTTAAAGATATAAAGGAATAATAATAATTACTTTGTAATTTTATATTTAAGCTATTTTGATTTATTGTTATTCATTTTGCATAATATGCAATAGGGTTTCATTTCAGAAAATTATATTCCTAACTTACAATACTGTGTTAAAATTAATAATTATGCATAAATAGCTTGCTTTAATTAAATTAGGACACGTTTTGAGTTTTATAGAATTTTTTTTTATAAGATTAAATTATTCATTTTTATACAGCTATAAAAGTAGCTCATAATAAATAAAATTTCTTTAAAAAGTGCATTTTTCTAAAAAGAACTTGATATAATATATATTTTATTATACTTAAAGCTATAAAATATTTTTCTTCTTTATTTTTCATTTATAATTCTGAAATTATTTTTCATGGGACTATTATTTCGTTAAATTTATTTTAATATTATTGAAAATGTATTTCTTTTTAATGTTTACATTTATTTTAGAATATAAAATTGCTCAATCAATTGTTTTATTTTATTAATTGAACTATATCTTTATTTACTGATTATATTAAAGTAATGTTCATTTGAAGAATTTTGATTAAATCGCAAATTATCCAATTAAATCTAAACAAGAAAATAGAATGTACTTAACAGATTGTAAAACTCATGTCAGTAGCTTTACATTTCCTATTTTGTACGACAGTAGTGATTTATTTAAATTTGAACTTAATCAAATTTTCCTGTAGGTTCATAACAAATGGAACATCAAACTGACATGTTAAATCACTATTATAGAGCTTCCAAAGTGATCGATAATACAATTAATTAGCTCTTAATAGAATACAAAAATAAATTTAATTTACAAACAGTTTTTGAATTAAATTTATTTTTGTATCCTATTAAGAGTCCATTATTTGTGTTTATGATGAACGAGATAGATTTATTGGATTTCCGATAAGTTTTTTGTGTCATATTGAATGTCATCTAAAATTAGCCCTATCATGTCGCAGTAAAAAAAGGCCTGATTAGAAAGATGAATTGAATCATTGGTAATTTCTATAGAATAAGCTAGGACATTAAAAAGTAACAGATTTTTCAATAATGCGTATAATAATATAATACATGTATTTTCGCTTAGGTAATATATATCAAAAGTTTTATAATAATTATCATAAGTTTTATGATAATTATTACCTAAGCCAAAATTCGTAAAACGAGTGATATTCGGTATTTTAATATGAATACAGCATACTACTAAAGTACGGAATACATGAACATACTACAGCAGTGGTCTCAAACTGGCGGCCCGCAAAGCAATTTTGTACGGCCCGCGAAGATGTTTTAGCTGTTTGTTTAAATACACGTAACAGTCGGAAAATTATTACAATTTAACATTAATAAAACTGTTTTATAATCTCATAATTATATAATGTTATTTAGATATCTTTGTAAGAAAAAATGAAAGTAATTACAAATAAATATTTTCCTTTCATTGTAAATTTTGTTTAAAAATGTTCGGCCCTTCATTTCCTTTTGAATTGCGCATTCGGCCTAAAAGCAATTTCAGTTTGAGACCACTGTAATATGGCGAGATTCTTATGCTATACCGTAAGTCTGTAAAATATTTATATAGGGTTTTCTGAAAGTCATTGTGCACCAATATATGTATCATAGTCACGGATTATACATAGTAGTGTCTTGTGTATGATAAAAATGATCAAAATCGATTCGTTTGATGATTTGATTGATTCACTCGATGATGAATCGATTTTGATTATTTTTAACTCACACGGATCCACTAGCACAGAGGTTCCCAAAGTTTTGCCTATGTGGGCCAAACTGTAAATTCCAAAATACTTGGCGGGCCAAAAAAAAGTATGGAAAAATACGTTCAAATCGATAAAAAGTTAGGCACAAGAAAAAGATTTATACTAATTTTATAACATACTTGTTCTTTATTTATGACAATAATTAATTTTTATTACAAACTGTTTAAAATAACACATTTCAAAAACAATTAAACAAAAATAATTAAATAATTTCAAATAAAAAAAGAAAATAATAATAAATTCATCAATCTTGACTGCTTGTGCAGTTGTTATTTTCTTTTAATAATAATATTGAGCCTTGGTTCTAAACATGTTGCCACCTAGTCAGTGATCGAAACCCGGACACCTAAAAAAAATTTTTTTTCGTACAATGCTTATTAGTTATATAAAATATACAAGCATGAAAAAAGTCAACTTCTGACAAAAATACAAATAATAATGTAAATAATAAATAATTTTTAAGCAATATGATATTAAAATAAAAAAAAAATCATAAAAATCACACAACATAATAATAATAATAGGTTCATGTTTTATTTATTGCCTTAAAAATATATTTTTTATTGCTCCAAAACCTTTTTACTTTTTACTATTTTATCGAAAAAATCAGTACAATTAATATTTAAATTATTAGAGATTTAAATATTAATTCTTAAAATATTAATAAAATAATAAAATTAAATAAACATTTTATTTAAAAAAACGTATACCGTATTTCCCCATGTATATATCAATACATTGTATCAAGGTTTCGATGAATGTACTTCTGGTCATATAAAAAAGGACAGAAATCAAAAACAGCACACTAACGAAATGATTGAGCCACAAGATTGAGCAGTTATTTTGCGATGAATGTACTTCTGGTCATATAAAAAAGTACAGAAATCAAAAACAGCACACTAACGAAATGATTGAGCCACAAGATTGAGCAGTTATTTTCGTAAAAGTTAGGTTAAGAAACATTTTCGCTTTCGCAGTCACTCCTTGCGGTGATATTTGGAACTAATAGGCTTATCATCGTTTAACAGAACTCTTGAAATTTAAATACAAGTTTTCTCATAACTTTTTTGTAAATTTTCAATTTCGAAGAAAACCGGACAAATGAAACACTTACCCGGATCATTAATCGAAAAATCGGATTGTCCGGGGGAAAACTGGTCAGGTGGCAACACTAGTTCTAAATCGGTTGAATGTATTCTTAATATCTCTTGTAGGCGGCCGGATGGCCGAGTGGTAACGCGTTGGCGTACCACGCTGGAGGACCCGGGTTCGCGTCCCGGGTCTGGTCCCGGATTTTTTTCGGGGTGCTGGGCCCGGCCCGGTGATTCCCGTCCTTCACCATCCGGCCCCCCTCCACGGGTGGGTGCTGGGCCCGGCCCGGTGATCCCCGTCCTTCACCATCCGGCCCCCCTCCACGGGTGTGGGTGCAGCCCGTGGTTGGAACTGGCCCCGTCCCCTTAGTAATCTCCCTGATTGGAAAGGGGACGTAAAATATGCAACAAAAAAAGGAATATCTCTTGTAAATGTTCATCACTTAATTTTGATCTCAATTTGGACTTATTTATGCTCATGATTGAAAAATTTTTTAATTATTAAGTGCTTCCAAATAATGAAAACATATTTGGAAGAAGTTATACATATATTTTTTAACTGAACAATTTTTAATTATATGATAAAATTTATTTAACTTTTGTAAAAATGTAAATTATCTCTGAATTCAAGATCGCGGATGACGTGACATCGCAGGCCGCATTTCTAGGGTTTGCGGGCCGCACTTTGGGAACCCCTGCTCTAGCAGATAATGAATTCAAGATCGCGGATGACGTGACATCGCAGGCTGCATTTCTAGGGTTTGCGGGCCGCACTTTGGGAACCCCTGCTCTAGCAGATTCTCATCAGATCCCACTAGTATCCGCTATTAAAAAATAACGATTCCAGAAATGAAATCCGTATACAATGGGTGATCGGTTAACGAACAGTTCGGATACGAACACTTCACAGAACAAACTGTGAGACCCGCGGACTGACCGAATGGGCCAGATGGCCGCATGGTAAAGCTGTGGCTTACCATCCTGGAGGATCTGGATCCCACTCCTCGGATAGCAGCGTGGTAAAGTTGTGGCTTACCATTCTGTAGGATCTGGGGTCCAACTGCATGGTAAAAAACTGTGGCTTACCATTCTGGAGGATCCAGGGATCCAACTCCTCCAATTTTTAGGAGGGATCTGGGTCCGGACCACTGAAACCCATTCTTCAATCTTCCGGTTGACCCCATCATGGATGTTGGTCAGACTGTGATGATGGCGGCTCTGTAAGTCGCCGCCGCCAGATAAAAATATTCCATGAGGATATTTCGGCTTTAAACCTCCAGATAAAAATATTCCATGAGGATATTTCGGCTTAACTAACCTACTGCCAGATAAAAATATTCCATGAGGATATTTCAGCTTAACTAATCTAATTGGAATGACTACTTAGGCTTTGCACACTCGTGGACTTATGGGTAAGGATGGAAGAAAAGTAGTTTTCCCAATGTGTTTATGAACTTATGGGTAAGGATGGAAGAACAGTAGTTTTCCCGATTAAAATGAATATTCCATGAGGCTATTTCGGCTTAACTAACCTAACGGAATGACAGGCTTAGGCCTTGCGCGTTGCTAGACTTACGGAACCTAACGGAATGACAGGCTTAGGCCTTGCGCGCTCGTGGAACTTACGGGTAAAGATGGAAGAAAAGTAGTTTTCCCGATTAAAATGAACTTGGAGACAACGTAAAACAAATCAAAGAACGATTAAAATGAACTTGGAGACAACGTAAAACAAATCAAAGATTTATTAATTAAAATGAACTCAGAGACAACTTAAAACAAATCAAAGATTTATTAAGTTAGAGAGAGATTTTACAATTTTTGGTGTTAGAATGGCACCCATACCAAGTTAGTAAGAGAGAGATTTTACATTTTGGTCTTAGAATGCACCCATACCAAGATTGGTCTTAGAATGACACCCATACCAGGTTTAGAGAGAGATAACAATTTTTTGGTGTTAGAATGGCACCCGTACCAGGTTAAGGTCAACAGGCTTAAACAAATCAAAGATTTATTAAAGAAGGTAAGAGAGAGATTTTACAATATTTGGTATTAGAATGGCACCCATACCAGGTTAAGGTCACAGGCTTGGAGATCTCTACCACGTCGATGCTATTAATCACTTTCGAAAAATCCTGAAGGAGAGAGAAAAGCAATCGATATTGGACAGATTCTTTATCGGAAAATAAATATAATAGATGAAAATGCAAGACTATGTATGTATATTATTGTTATTACATATAAATAAACATAAATAAAAAATTATATAATTTCTTACTATGTTTTTTTGGGTCTCCGGAACGAATTAATCAAATTCCCATTAAAACCTATGGTAAATCGATGATCGGTTAACGAACAATTCGGATAACGAACATTTTCTTGGAACGGATTATGTTCGTTAACCGATCACCCACTGTATAGTATTCCGCTTGAATACTACTTAAATATATTTATAATATATTCAATATGATTATATTGAGTAGCTTAAAAAATTACTATATTTGGTAAATTATTTTGTAGTTGTAATTTAATTAAAATACAGTAGAAGCCGCTTATTAGAATCACTTTGGGACCGATATATTTTGATAACAATAACCAAAAAGGGGGAGAGATTAAAAACCCAATGTGCTACTTTGTACCAGTTAACGGCTAGTTAGAGTCACAATAAAATAACTATGATTTAAAATTATAATTTATTTAAACCGCAATTATTTTACTGTATGATTCTAGCCGTTAACTGGCACAAAGTAGCACATTCGAGGTTCAACTTTGCTTTTATAAACAGTGTAATCTCGGTTCATCGTTTTCGTCGGGACTCCCGAAAATCTATGGATACGAGAATATGATAGATGCGGGGATGTAAAAAAATAAAAAAAAAAATGAAAATTAGATTAAAAGATAACGCCAATAATAATAATACAAAGCTCTAGAACTGATAGAAGAACACTTATTGAACTTTATAGTGTATCATCATCATCATCATATATATTATTAGTCAAACGTGGTTGGCTGATGTCCCTTTTTATTGACTATACAGTACATGTGGATTGATCATCAGTTAGACCAGGTTTCCCAAACTTTTTCTATGATGGAACACTTCACAAATCTTGAAAATTTTAAGGAACACTTTGGTTATTTAATAGTATAGGTAGATATTAATAATAAAAATAAATTAGGCAAAACACATTTTTTATCAAATTGTAATTATGTAAAATAAACTAGCGACTCTAGTTTTAACTTGTCAGTTGTCACAGTATTTTAATTAAATCATATGAGACTTATATTAATTTTCATAATTTTTTATGGTTGACTATACATGTGGATTGATCATCAGTTAGACCAGGTTTCCCAAACTTTTTCTATGATGGAACACTTCACAAATCTTGAAAATTTTAAGGAACACTTTGGTTATTTAATAGTATAGGTAGATATTAATAATAAAAATAAATTAGGCAAAACACATTTTTTATCAAATTGTAATTATGTAAAATAAACTAGCGACTCTAGTTTTAACTTGTCAGTTGTCACAGTATTTTAATTAAATCATATGAGACTTATATTAATTTTCATAATTTTTTATGAAACAATTATGGATCTTCCGCGGAACATATTTTGGGAAACGCTGAGTTAGACCAATGATCTAAATATATATGTTACAGGAAATTCAGGAAACACTAGAATTTCTTAGTCAAAACGAGAATGTCCTAACGCTTGTCGGACGTTCTAGTATTTCCTAGGCCGAATTTGAAATGCCAAAAATTTCTTTTTCAAAGTCCGGAATTTCTAGTTTTTCCTAGTCAAAACCCGACGTAGCAAACAGTTAAAACAAAAGTCTTCATTTCTCATGTATTCCCACTCAGGGTTCGATATTTGCCAGCAGAAATTTTCTTTAAAGAATTTCCGCCAGGATAAACAAATCTCATTGAGGAATGCTTCAATTTGCGCCAGTGGAAGTACACAGGGCTAAACCCGCTTTCGATGCACGAAGCAATGTGCATCTAAATTATGCTGATGCAAAAAGAATAATATTTTGTGTAATTCTAAATGCCATAAAAACCTACTTTGCAAAAATAAATAAGAGATACCAAGTTCTGTTTTTTATTTTTGTATTTACGGTAATACTGTGAATACAAAAACTAGTTAATTTTAGTTGTTTAAAAACATGAATCGATTAAAAACATTATTATAATGAACATAATGCATATTTTTATTACTCGACAGGAAATAATAATTTCATTGTTATTTTCTGTAGAGAAAATGAAATAAGATAAATTGAAAATATAGCTAACTCTCATTCATTATTACATGGCTAACTTTAAAAAAACTGAAATTGCCATTTTTTTTTATTTTTATGGACAAATATTTTAATATTTTTATTAGTCAAAGTTCAACATAAAGAAAAAAATTTTAAAAGTTGAAAAACACAATTAGGTATCTCATTTATTTTTGCAAAGTAGGCTTTTGTGGCTTTTAGAATTACACAAAATGTTATTCTTTTTGCACCAGCATAATTATTAGGTATCTCTCATTTATTTTTGCAAAGTAGGCTTTTGTGGCTTTTAAAATTACACAAAATGTTATTCTTTTTGCACCAGCATAATTTAGATGCATAATGCTTCGTGCATTGAAAGCGGGTTTAGCCCTGTGTACTTCCACTGGCGCAGGTTCCAGCCTTCTTCAATGAATGTTTCGGATATTCTCTAAAGAAAGAAATTTCTGCTGGCAAATATCGAATTCTGAGCGGGTATACATAAGAAATGAAGACTTTTGTTTTAACTGTTTGCCGCTTCGGGTTTTGACTAGTATAAACTAGAAATTCCGGACTTTGAAAAAGAAATGTTCGGCATTTCGAGTTCGGTCTAGGAAATACTAGACCGAAAGCGTAAGGACGTTCTCGTTTTGACTAGGAAATTCTGGTATTTCCTGAATTCAGGTTTATCCTGTATGTTCAGAATTACAGCTCGCAAGTAAAATTAGACTGATAATTTGAAAATTATTTCATTATACCGTGAGTTTTTCTTGAAACCGAACACTCTGAATTTTGGCATCGAGCCAATTCGGATGCATTTATCACATCAGGAATCGCTCGCTACGAAAATTTATTTTATATTTTTAATTCTAACGATATTTATTTATTATTGCATCCAAGAGACAAAAAACGATTTAACACACAAGATTATCGGATTTTAATGCTGGTGTAATTACACATTTGAAAATAAATCGCTGAAAATTTACATGAAAAGATGTGCGGCAAACAGAAATTCTGTTGTTGCTATAGCGACAGCTGAGTGCACCGGTAATCGACGGAACGGAACTTATCCTCTTAACCGCTGATCCGTCGACCGCTTGTGACCATCTCCCGGTCTTAGGGTCGTCCGACTCTTCGCACGGGCGTAACCGCTGAAAACCTTCACCGATTTGAATCCGTTGAAAACGGCCAATACGTTCAAACGCATGGCCGTTAGAATTAAAAATATAAAATAAATTTTCGTAGCGAGCGATTCCTGACGTGATAAATACATCCGAATTGGCTCGATGCCAAAATTCAGAGTGTTCGGTTTCAAGAAAAACTCACGGTATATGATTAGCATTTACTAACAGAATAGTATATACAGTATTATGAATACTTAAGATTTTAACAACGAAATTAGTATAAAATCAAATATCGTATCTTTATGGCCGCCATGAATGTTTGTGAGCTTCAGTAGACGGTTTAATGTTATTTTTTTATCATTTCCAATGAAAAGGGGAAATACTGGTTAAAATCTCGTCATAAAATATCGGAAAACAATTTTTCTTCCAGGTGTGCAATGAAATTATTCATTTTTGTCTTTCTGACCTTCCTTTATTTCTGATACGTCCGTGGTTTATTTGAATCCAGTTAAAGATTTCAAACCACTCGATAGAAACAGACTTCAACAGAAACGATCTAATTATAACAGTATATTAAAGAAATCGTGCCAAATAATTTTGGCGGTTTTGTCTGCGATCAATATGATAATTTCAGCATCATTGTATAAATTATATTGTCTCGTCGTTCTGAAAAATAAAAATAAATAAAAATAAAAATTTCGGATCAACAATATAAACTTTCTTCTATCGAAATAATATGATTTCTATTGTTATGTTTTAACAATACTTCAAAATCTCTGAAAGTTATACTGTATGTATTAAGTGCCGAAATTCTGCTCTCAGGTAAAATTAGGTTGATAAATTAATAATTTATTTCGTTAGATAAGTTTAGCATTTAGTTACGAAGTAGTATATAATATAAAGTTAAGATTTTAAGAATAAAATTATTACAAAATCAAATATCCTCTCTTCTTGACCGTTAAGGTTTGGGAACTTCGCTTGAATAGACAGTTTAATGTTATTTGTTATCACTTATTATGAACATAGAAAAAAGAGTTGAAATCCCGTGCTGTAATACTAGTAGACTATTTTTCTTCAGACTTTAAGAATAACATTATTCATTTTGTTTTTCTGACTATTCCGTTAAAAGTCATTTGTCCGTGATTTTAGCATTTACTAACAGAGTAGTATATACAGTATTATGAATACTTAAGATTTTAACAACGAAATTAGTATAAAATCAAATATCGTATCTTTATGGCCGCCATGAATGTTTGTGAGCTTCAGTAGACGGTTTAATGTTATTTTTTTATCATTTCCAATGAAAAGGGGAAATACTGGTTAAAATCTCGTCATAAAATATCGGAAAACAATTTTTCTTC
The DNA here is from genome assembly GCA_000484575.1 of Olivierus martensii. Taxonomy (NCBI): domain Eukaryota; kingdom Metazoa; phylum Arthropoda; class Arachnida; order Scorpiones; family Buthidae; genus Olivierus; species Olivierus martensii. The sequence goes on from AYEL01069610.1 coordinate 10,640, forward strand.
CAGGTGTGCAATGAAATTATTCATTTTTGTCTTTCTGACCTTCCTTTATTTCTGATACGTCCGTGGTTTATTTGAATCCAGTTAAAGATTTCAAACCACTCGATAGAAACAGACTTCAACAGAAACGATCTAATTATAACAGTATATTAAAGAAATCGTGCCAAATAATTTTGGCGGTTTTGTCTGCGATCAATATGATAATTTCAGCATCATTGTATAAATTATATTGTCTCGTCGTTCTGAAAAATAAAAATAAATAAAAATAAAAATTTCGGATCAACAATATAAACTTTCTTCTATCGAAATAATATGATTTCTATTGTTATGTTTTAACAATACTTCAAAATCTCTGAAAGTTATACTGTATGTATTAAGTGCCGAAATTCTGCTCTCAGGTAAAATTAGGTTGATAAATTAATAATTTATTTCGTTAGATAAGTTTAGCATTTAGTTACGAAGTAGTATATAATATAAAGTTAAGATTTTAAGAATAAAATTATTACAAAATCAAATATCCTCTCTTCTTGACCGTTAAGGTTTGGGAACTTCGCTTGAATAGACAGTTTAATGTTATTTGTTATCACTTATTATGAACATAGAAAAAAGAGTTGAAATCCCGTGCTGTAATACTAGTAGACTACTGTATTTTTCTTCAGACTTTGCGAATAACATTATTCATTTTGTTTTTCTGACTATTCCGTTAAAAGTCATTTGTCCGTGATGATTTGAATTCAGTTAAAATCCACTGGATAGAAACAGACTTCTATTGAAAAAAATCTAATTATTGTTGTATGTTATTGAGAACATTTCATAAAATTTTAGAGGAGAGGTCTTCTTCTTTAGATATTCTAAGAAGCCTCGTAGAAATTAGGTTATATGATCATTATGTAAAAATTTATTTTATAAAAAAGACTGAAAATTCCAGAACAACAATATCAGTTTATTATACCTAAATAATAATCTTTCTATTGTTATGTTTTAACAATTATTCAAAATTGTTAAACGTTCAAATCTGTGAATGTATAAATTCTTCAACGCTATCAATTCTTCAAAATCTGTGAACGTTATGTATATATGCTGAAATTCTACTCTTGGGGTAAAGTTAGGCTGATAATTTGATAATTTATTTCATTAGATACTAGTAACATTTACATATCGAATATATTATAATGTAAATTTAAGATTTTAAGAATAAAATTATTATAAAATCAAATATCTATCTTCTTGATCGGCATGAATGTTTGTGAATTTCTCTTGTTTCTTATTATTTCCTACGAAAAGGGAAAATACCGATTCAAATCCCGTTATAAAATATCGGTAGACTATTTTTCTTTCAGTTGTGCGATGAAATTATTCATTTTGTTTTTCCGACCAGTCCCTTACTTCTGCTCCGTAGGTGGTTCATTTCAATCCAGTAAAGATTTCAACCTACTCAGTAGTGTGAAGCCCGCTAGCCCGCTGAGCCCGCAAGATAGATATGAGTGGCTCTCGACAGGCGGATAACCTTTCAGCGGCGTGTGGCGTGAATAAGGATGAGTGGCGAGACATTAGACAAAGACGGACTCAGAGACTACGTTTGTGAGAACAAACATCTTTTATTGAGAGAGAGTATTTTACAATACATAACCCGACAATTTGGGTTGGAGGACAATACCTTGAGTGGGCGGTTATCGCTTCATCTGCCTTTAGTTCAATTGTTGAGAGTCTCTTTTTCTGGTCGATGCGGCTATTCGTCGTTTCTGCAGGTGGACGACGATAGTCCGTGGCTGAGAAACGGTGAATGTAAAACAGTGTCCACTGAATAAGTCCTTGATGTCAACAAGTCGTTGTATCCAACTGCGGTTGAGTTGGACTGGATAGGTGGATCTCTTCTTGGTTTTTGGAGAACGACTTTTCGGATGTACAGGAACAACTGAATATCTCGGCGATCCAGACCGGCGATCCTTCTTAATGTTCGAAGACCGACTAAGTTTCTATCGGAGACAACAAGGAGAGGAGACCGTCTTCCAACTCGGGCTGGAACCAACTGACTTCTTTGTCTCAGTTTTTCAGCTTCCTCCTCTTGATAAAAGTAAATAAACACGTTTCTCCCTTTCTCCCGGGAAGTCGCCATCGCGACCTCTGTCACATATTTCATGACAACTCTACCAAGCACCGGCACGATAACATAATCTCCGTACAGTCCGAGCTACCGCACGTTTATTATTCTTTCGGGCTCGGCGGAGAGCGGAATGTCTTGACCCGGCTGGAGAAGAAACCCCTTCACCCGATGTTGACTATAAAGTTGTCAACCCCGTCAACTTACGATCGGGTGTGAAGTGATATTCTCCAGAGAGCCCGACTTCGAGTGGCGGAGAGCTGAGTACAGTGACCTGGACCTTGCCTGGACTCGGCTCGATGTCGACCACAAAGATGTCAACTCTGCAAAAGTTACGATCATGTGTGACGTGATCGCTCCAGCAGGCCCTGTCTCCAGATCTCTACACCACCCCTTTTTTTCCAAAAAGGACCTACACTGGTAGGTCTGTTTTTAGCACTTATACAATACATGGACCTACGCGTACAAATCGTGGATTCGGCCACGCAGAAATAAGTTTATAAACATATTGACAATAAAATGCTAATAGTAGCAATTGTACATGAATCGATATATTTATCTGACTATACGCGTTAGGTTTGTCCTCCGATATATTTAGGCGTACCAGAATACTCTCTCTCCAATATACGCGTGTAAACGCGATCCGACTCTCTTGGGTATCGCGCAGTGTAGAGCGATGATTTAATAATAAAAAAAAAGAAATACGTTTTATAGTAAATTAAACAAATTAGAATATTGGTAGAATTAATAAGAAATGGATATTTATCAAAATACAATAATTAATCATATGGATTGACGTATAACAATTGTATAATCCTTCCACGAATATGTGGATTTAAATAATTTCCATTTTAGTGCGCTTCTATCGAGTCACCAACAATATCGCTAGAGTGTGTTAGCTCTAACCTGTTTGGTGCTCCGCCTCCAAGTTCTCCTCAGTAAAGCAGTTACTACTTCCGGTAAGAATACTCGTTCCCGTTGGGAACTGAACGACTTGTAGGTCAAGGTCGTTGTCCCTAGCAACGGTGACATTGTTAAGATGGGTGTGCGATAGTAGCAAAAACTTTGCAAACATTTCTTAACATTATGAGTGCGTTTATTAGTATAAATGTAAAATTATTTCCCTTCATTAATTCTTTATTTCAGTTTTATTCTATCATATTTTTATTTTTTTTTATATAAGTGTTATGTATTATCAAAATAACAAAAATAGTCAAAAGGTTTTAAGGAAATATAAAATATAAAATGTTTATTGTATCTATATATTTATAATGAGACAAAATATATACCGGGTGTTTTTCTTGAAACCGAACACTCTGATTTTTGGCATGGAGCCAATTCTGATGCATTTATCATGTCAGGAATCGCTCGCTACGAAAATTTATTTTATATTTTTAATTCTAACGGCCATGCGTTTGAACGTATTGGCCGTTTTCAACGGATTCAAATCGGTGAAGGTTTTCAGCGGTTACGCCCGTGCGAAGAGTCGGACGACCCTAAGACCGGGAGATGGTCACAAGCGGTCGACGGATCAGCGGTTAAGAGGATAAGTTCCGTTCCGTCGATTACCGGTGCACTCAAGGGTATTTATTCTTTAAGTTCTTTTAGTTTCTTAACTGTAATTAAAGTTGTTTTATAATTTTTTGGTGTATCTTTATTTACAGACTACTGTACACTGAAATGTGACTTTATTGCACGTGACATAATCATACAACTTTACAGCAGATGTTCCAAGTGCCGTCCCGTTTCTGCTGAACAATACC
>AYEL01069611.1:0-15186 GCA_000484575.1 Olivierus martensii
AAAAATTATGTTTTGTTTACATATGCAAATTAGGCCTAATTCTTTCGTATTTTTTTTCTTTTTTTCTTTTGGTCCTATAACTAAAATTAAAAAAATGATATCAAGACAGAGTATATGGACAACAAAATATAATTTTTTCGTGCCAAAAAATTAAAAAGTAAAGTTACGGCAAAATATCGAATATTAAGTATCATATTTCATAACCCTTTCGAGCGTAAAACGGAATTTTTTTTTTAATCGAGGAGTGCAAAAGGTTAAGAGTTGTCTGAAAGACTTCAGAAATAGTCCTAGGAAACTTCCCCACAACAATGATGGATATGTCATCAGCATATCCAACAGTGAAGCGGAACCCACTTCGATTAGCATTACGGTCGCCTTGAGATTGTCCTCATGAGGTAGTTGGGCCAGCTCGTCCTCCGCTATCCTGGCGATGGCCACAGAGAGAGGATAGGCTTTTACTGTTTGGTTGAAAGAGGTCTGAAGGAGTCTGAGACCTTGGGAGCATTCCGCTCCCATAGGTATTAGTACTGCCACCTTAAACTTTTTGTTGTTGGCCTCTTTATAACGCACCCTTCCCAACTCAACAGCACCCCGAATGTACGAGGCCACTATTGTGAAGGGGGTGTATGACTTTTAGAATAAAGGTCGAGATGATGACGATTAGCTCTGCTGGGTTGTGGTGTTGGATGGGGCGTCGGACCATCCGTCCCACCCATCTATTACCGATGTGCTGGGAGAGGGTTTAGAGTTATCCACAGCTGTCTTGACTAACCATCCTTCTATTATGGCGGTGGAAGGTTTAAAGTCAGAAAATTGTTCCCGGAACCCGCTTCGATTAGCGTTATGGTCGCCTTGAGATTGTCCTCATGAGGTAGTTGGGCCAGCTCGTCCTCCGCTATCCTGGCACCTAGATTATATTCCAGGAGGAGGGACGTTTTGAGCTGGGCCCCTACCGTTGTCAACTCAGACGCGAGGACTTTTAGGGAGGTCTGAACAGCCACGGTATATTTGAACCATCCAGCCTCTTCCTCTGTCCCTACAAGTTGGATGAATACGTCCACTTGAGGACGGGAGTCATAGATAGATCGAACAATGTGGACAAGAAAGTAGGCTCCAAAACAACGGGTCAGCATTAACCAAATTTGGTTACACGGTAAATTGGCTGGGGTAACGAACAGGGAACTCCTCTTCAGACGCGAGGACTTTTAGGGAGGTCTGAACGGCCACGGTATATTTGAACCGTCCAGCCGCCTCCTCTGTCCCTACAAGTTGGACGAATACGTCCACTTGAGGACGGGAGTCATAGATAGATCAAACAATGTGGACAAGAAAGTAGGCTCCAAAACAACGGGCCAGCATTAACCAAATTTGGTTACACGGTAAATTGGCTGGGGTAACGAACAGGGAACTCCTCTTCCCTTTTATGAAAACCGTTTCTGCGTGTTTTTCTTTAAGATGGTCAACCATTTCGTCCGCTAACCCTTCCCAATGGCACGTGACTACCTGATAGGGACAGGGGTAGGGACGAAACGTACACTGTCGTTTGTGTACTGTTATTTTTGACATTAAATCGACGATTGTACATCCGGTGGAAGCAAAAAGGCAACTGTAGGGGATCACCTGGGCCACATTTTCCGACAGTAAATGTCGTGAGTTCCCGAGGTGGCCCCTACACGTTGGACAACTGTGGTTCACCCTCTTGAAGTGCGGATCACATACAATGTGTCCTGCCTCACAAGTGTGGATAGGTGGCCAGCACGTTGTATAGCATACTGGGCACTCATTCGAGACCAAGATGATTTTGAGCATGGCCTCGGCACTCAGAATACTGGTCGGAATGGGGATCGCTTCTGAGTCTTCAGCCATTATATGAGTACTGTAAATAAAGAAGTACAGGCGCACATTAAGGTCTGAGTAGTTAGATGCAACAAAAAAAAATCATGTATATATATATAGATAAATAATAACATTATAAAATAGATGTTCAATAATAATAAATGCATATGCGTGCCTAAATATGTGCGTAGTGTAAAACTGAAAATGTTATTCATAGGGTTAATTGAATTTTGTGGAGCCTCTATGCATTGAAGTGCATAATTTGAATATTTTGATATATGTAATTTGAGTATTGAATTAAGTTGATAAAATTTTAATTAAATGTGCAAGGGTTTTTCCGGAACAAGTTGGAACCCCGAAGGTACGCAGGGATCCGTTTGTCTCTCAGTACTTGTCTTAGTACTCGGGAAGCATTGTTGATTCTCCTCTACCCCTTTCGGATGTTGACCTGTTTTGGTCATTGTCTCGTCTAAATTCTCGGAAACGTGTGGGAGAGCTGAACACGTGGCCTCTGTCACCTCGGGCGACAATGAGGTCATTTCTGTCTTCCGGTCCTTATTGTGTCGTGTACATACGTCACATCCGTGCTTTTTGAAGTAGCAGACTAGAACAAAGGCAGTTATATGGACTAACCCGGATGTTCCCAGTGCTATCTCCTTGTGATAATGTCGTGTCTCGCTTGGATATTGTGGCAATATTGATCGCTTGAGTCCATCAATATGTGTTTTTACCTCATGTAATGTAATTTCAGCTCTCTCCAAGGATATATCAGTGGATGAATGTTCTATAGGGTCAACGTGTGTAGTGGTATTTTTGTAAATTTGAATAAGGTCGACTTCCATTTTATTCAAAATGTCCGCCAACAAAGGGAAGACTAAGGAAGTTCCAACGGTTAATTTCCACGTGGATCTCCTTTGGAAATGGGACATTAACTCAATCCCAGGTAAATATCTCTTACATGAATTTCCTAATTTGATCGTATTAGTACTAACTAAGTTGGTAATTTTCGATTGTTCGGAAGTATCGCGTGTTCTAGAACATTCGATCACAAGATTTAACAGCTTGTTCGTAGCATATAGCTACGTCCCTAAATTATCGAGTCGACGAAACACAGGTGGATGAGAAGGTGTTTTTCGTCTATTACAAGGACGATTAACCAATACATCATGTCCCATAAATAATGAATATTTGCAACTCTGATAAGGGTGCCTCCATATCAGCGTTTCCAGGGCACAGATTGATACTGTCCCGGACCGACATTTCAAGACCTCGTAGGTATTAAGTAGTATGTATGATTGTCTATTTTTAGACAAGGCTATAAAATTATATTCTGTTCGATAATAGGCAAACATATTAATGTTTGAATAGTATACCGGAAAATTCATGATCTCGAATAGATCAAAAAATTGATCTGGATTCATTTATGGGATTTCTATAAACAATCAAAGAGTGTTAATATGCACTGTCACCGTGACTGTAATCCACTGGTAATATTTAAATAGATTTTCCAGTCGAACTGGTTCCATGAGCGAAATATCACTTGGCAAATGGCTATTTATATTGGTCAAGGCAGCTAATAAGGTCCGTCTAGACACGAAATAGGAACTTAATTGTCCCTGTCCTAATATCTCAATGGCAGTGCGCAAATTCGTCAATTGTGACCTGAATTTGGCAACGGCGCTCTCCATGTATCGCAAAGCAGTGCTGATGAAGAGCTAGTAGCTTTGAGATTGCATAATCTTGCTAAGTATTTCCTGTTGCTTTAGTAACATTTTAATTTGTCGGCAGTTATCTTTAACTGCTGCAAGCATTCATTTAGAGCAGAAGCTTGAGCATCTAATATATGTATTATACTTTGCTGATTCGTTTCTAGTCGCGAGATTCTATTGTTGAGATCCTCAACCTCGTTAGACGTCGCAGTGCCGAACAAAAATTTCAAAAGCTTTCCCCCTATGTCAATTAGTGCTCGTTTTCCCCTATAGGCTGGATCCAAAGTCACTAACGACTTTAAATCCCTGTATTCAGCATCTAGTTCTGTCAGGATTCGATCCAAGTTTTTCACTTTGGCGGCGGTATAATTCCAATAAGAACTTCTAATCATCGCCATTTGCACTTCTCGCGCTAGTTGTTTTAGACCTTCCACATGTTCTCGCATTCTTAATAATTGAGTGTCATATTCCTTGAAGGAGATGCCAATTACAAGGATCCAACGGCTCGCTGTAAGGAGAAAGTTTCCTTGGTTGGTGAAGACAACTTCTTTTTTCAAGCTCGAGTCATCAGTTATATCATTAGTCATAATTATCAGCATAATAGCCAGCGTCCTTGTAATTTCCATCTGTAAATAAATTACAAAAGTTGGTTCCCTTTTCTATTTACTGTTGACACACTTAAAATTTATTGGTTTATATGCATTTGTGTTCGAGAACGGGTAGGCCTGAATTAAAGTTGATTTACATAGCAATTCAGCGTGGGATGCGACTACGAGTGGCAGTGTTAGAAACCCATGGTTCCTTGGCAACTGGGCCCCTGCTCCTCTGCGCATAAGTATGCGAGGATTGCGGTTGATTATCCATAATGGAGGATGTCTCATCGGACTCATCTGTCGTAGCAGAATTGGGTCCCAAGGAAGAAAATATAATTTCGTCCCACGGATCAACCTCTGGCTTGAGAGTTCGATCTGAATCTGAGTCGGATCGAGGGGGAATGGCGTCCACTTCCTCGTCCCGACGGCCCCTGCTTCTCTGCGCATAAATATGTGAGGATTGCGGTTGATTATCCGTAATGGAGGATGTCTCATTGGACTCATCTGTCGTAGCAGAATTGAGTCCCAAGGAAGAAAATATAATTTCGTCCCACAGATCAACCTCTGGCTCGAGAGTTCGATCTGAATCTGAGTCGGATCGAGGGGGAATGGCGTCCACTTCCTCGTCCCGAGATTCGAACTCCATCTGAGCAACAGCGGGTTTTAAACGATTTGCGAGAATCAAAAGTCGCTTTTTCATTTTTATTTCCTCGATAACATAGTTTACTGGGCTTGTTTTGTCAATAATCTGATAAGGACCAAGCAACAGCGGGTTTTAAACGATTTGCAAGAATCAAAAGTCGCTTTTTCGTTTTTATTTCCTCGATAACATAGTTTACTGGGCTTGTTTTGTCAATAATCTGATAAGGACCGGTATACCTTGTGTAGAACTTCTTCGCGCCGGGGGGTATGTAAGTTTGATTTAAAAATACTCTGTTTCCAACTGAAAATTCGTAAGGTTTGTTTCTACTACTGTGGTATATTTTCTGCTTTTCAGCTGCTGCCTGCAAATGTTGTCGAGCCAATTCGTGAGCCTTTTTAAATCGAAATTTTAACTCCATTGTGAAGTTCTCCTCCACGTCATACATAGTGACATTAGGGCTAGTGATGACATCAAAAGGGTAAACTGGATCACGACCATACAAGAGATAATATGGACTGTCGTTCGTTGTGGAATGTAGTGCAGAATTGTAGGCAAATGTCAGATATGGCAACATTTCGTCCCACTGTGTCTGATCTTTCTGGCGACCATACAAGAGATAATATGGACTGTTGTTCGTTGTGGAATGTGGTACAGAATTGTAGGCAAATGTCAGATATGGCAACATTTCGTCCCACTGTGTCTGATCTTTCTGTACATAGTGCACCAGCATATCTATCAGCGTTTTGTTTAGGCGCTTGACAATGCCGTTACAAGCCAGGTGATAAGCTGTCGTCAACAGTCGTTTTATCCCCAGACTCTCGGCAGCTTCTTTCATGATCTTACTTGTAAAGTTGCTACCCCTATCAGTGAGTAAATATTTAGGTGTAGAATATCTCAGGACCACATTAGTTACGAAAGTTTTGGCCACTGTCTTTGCCGATATCTCCGGCAGCGGCATGCATTCTGCATATCGGCTAAAATGATCGACAAAGACAAGGATGTATTTGTTTCCCTGACGAGTGATTGGTAGTGGACCCACAATATCTAAAGCTGCGGCAACGTAGCGGTCTGCTCAGACACCTGCGTTACTTCTGGGAAAATTTGCAATGGGGCCTGGCGTTGGTTATCCTGACGTCGGCGTTGTGCGCATTTCTCACAGCTTTCGCAGTATTTTAATATGTCCCTTCACATATTCGACCAATAAAACTGTCTTTCTAATTTTTTTCACATCTTCTTGGCACCAACATGACCGGATGTGGGTGCGTCATGGAAAATGCATAAAATATATCCAATTAGTGGTCGAGGTACCATCAACTGGTGCCACACCTCTCGTCGCGTTTGACATTGTTTTGATTTATAAAGATGATCTGAGATTATCGGATTGCAATAATTTTTGTATGATGTCGTTACACTTTGGATCTAATTGTTGTTGTTTGATGTATTCATCAGGTTGATCTGAGTTATCGGATTGCAATAATTTTTGTATGATGTCGTTACACTTTGGATCTAATTGTTGTTGTTCCCTAATTTGTTTGATAGTGTATATCAGCTGATATTGTTCGATGGTGCCGATCGGAATTCGGCTGAGCATGTCCACATTCGTGTATGTGCTCCCAGGTTTGTGCATGATTTTAAAATCGTACTCCTGCAGTTGGAGATTCCAGCGCGCTAATCGCAAGCTTGGATATCGGACATTTAAGAACCAACGTAGCGGTCTGCTGTCAATGTGGATCTCGAACGATCGACCGTACAGATTGGGTCGAAAGTATTTAATAGCCCACACGATGGCAAGACATTCCCTTTCTGTCGCGCTATAATTAACCTCGGGTGGTCGCAATTGTCGGCTAGTATAAGCAATCGGGAGCTCGCCTCGCTCATCTTTTTGGGAGAGAATGGCTCCGATGGCGTAGCTCGAGGCATCCATAGCCAATATATAAGGTTGTGAGAAATCTGGCAGTCGCAACAGAGGCGCTGTCATTAAGATTTCTTTAAGGTTTTGAAAAGCATGTTCACACGCGTCATCCCAATTAAACTTTGTATCACTCTTCAGCAATGTTGTGAGCGGTTTAGCTATCTTTCCGTTAAAATTTAATGTGTCGCTGATAATATCCTGTTAAACCTAGAAACGAGCGCATTTCAGTGTTGTTTGTCAGTCTAGGAAAATTAACTATGCTTTCAATTTTTGCTGGGTCCAGACAAATTCCTTCTTCCGACACCTCATGTCACAAAAATTTAATCTGCCTTTGCAAGAAATGGCATTTTTTGGTTTCAGCTTAATTCTGGCTTCTCCTAATCGTTTAAGAACCATCTCTAACCTCTCCAGGTGACTCGCGAGGTCATTACTAAAGACCAAGATGTTGTCGAGATAATTGAGACAAATTTTTTTACGCAACCCATGTAAAATATGTGTGGCAGCACGTTACCAGCTTGCAAGGGCGTTATTAAGCCCCATCTGCATGCGTTTGAAGTGGAAGTGCCCATCCGGAATTGTAAAGGCGCTTTTTGGGAGACTTTCTGGGACAAGAGGCAATTGCCAAAATCCGGAAAGCATATCCATCGTACTGAAGTATTTTGCCTTTCCGATGAGACTGAGGTTTTCCAAAACTAGCGGAATAGGAAATGGATCCTGCGTACAAGCGTTATTTAATTTCCGATAGTCTATTATGAACCTAAAAGTTCTGTCCTTCTTCTTAACAAGAAGAGCGGGAGTGCCCCACGGCGATTGTGAATGTTCGATTATACCATTTTCCAGCATTTCGCCATCTAAAAGTTCCGTCCTTCTTCTTAGCAAGAAGAGCGGGAGCGCCCCACGGCGATTGTGAATGTTCGATTATACCATTTTCCAGCATTTCGCCGACTATCTCATTCATCGTGTCTCTCTGTGCAAAAGGTATTCGATATGGTGGCAAATAAATTGGTGGGCTCATGCCCATATTAATTTCGTGCTCAACCACATCGCAATAACCTAAATCGTAGTTATTTACGGTGAATACATGTCGATATTTGTACAAAAATGCCAATAATGGTTTCTTTTTATCCTTACCCATTTTGATCCAGTCAAAAAGATTGCCAAAATCTCTTTGCGACATATTTGCAGCCACATCGGGCTTTTTTCCCCTACACCAATCCGCCTGCTCTTTTGTCAGAATACATGTGGTGTACAAAAATTATCCTTACCCATTTTGGTCCAGTCAAAAAGATTGCCAAAATCTCTTTGTGACATATTTGCAGCCACATCGGGCTTTTTTCCCCTACACCAATCCGCCTGCTCTTTTGTCTCTTCGCTGGCATGTAGGAACTTTCCTACCGTTTCTTGCTTTCGCAATTTTATGGGATTTGTGGTTGTGTTCATTATCCTGACTGGTATTTTCCCACGCACTTTTGTTTTGGTTAAAACATCCATGGTCATTAGATCTGGCGTATTAAGAGTTTCCGACTCTATTACCCCTAATTGATTCTTTTGACGGATGACCATAACTTTCACTAACACTATGACTTCGGATCTGGGAGGTATGGTCCTATCCTTCAGCAGGTAAACCGTTTTCGTGCCTATTGAGCGACTACTCATCGGTGACTGATCTGGAAAGACAGGCCATTCCTACCTGGTCTGTTCCTTGAACTAATGCTGGTATTTGGCGGTAAAGTGCTCTTTACGTCGGTGTTGTGACAAACCTCACCCTCGAAGTTTAGCTGCATATCGTTGGCCAATATTACTTTAGAATCATACAACAAAATTATCAAGCGGTGTTGCGTTATTAAGTCGCACCCTAGGATACCGTCAGTTGGAGCAGTTATTCCAGGGTACGCTGGTATTTGGCGGTAAAGTGCTCTTTATGTCGGTGTTGTGACAAACCTCACCCTTGAAGTTTAGCTGCATACCGTTGGCCAATATTACTTTAGAATCGTACAACAAAATTATCAAGAGGTGTTGCGTTATTAAGTCGCACCCTAGGATACCGTCAGTTGGAGCAGTTATTCCAGGGTCAAAGACATAACACGAATGCTTAAACTGCAGTGTCTTAATTTGGAAGGAGAACTCATGTTTCCCATATGTCTTAATTAAATGACCTGTGACGCTTTGTAACACAAAATTTGGATAACGATACCGAGACAAAGATTATCCAATGCGTCCCAATTTGGAAGGAGAACTCATGTTTCCCATATGTCTTAATTAAATAACCTGTGACACTTTGTAACACAAAATTTGGATAACGATACCAAGACAAAGATTATCCAATGCATCTACAAATGTTTTTGACAAGAGAGTGACCTTAGCTCCTGTGTCAATCGTCAGATAGATCAGTCGGCCGTTAACTATACATTTCAAGTTTGGATCCGAATCTCGGAACAATTTGCATTCATGCATTCCTTTGAACGGAACCGTATTTCCCTTGCTAACCTTATAGTTTTGCTTCTGTTTTACTCCCTTTTGTCTCATATCACGTGGGGATTTTCGTTCATCTCTTTTCGATCTCACAGATTGCCTAAAGATAGGTTCCTCTCGCTTTAGTCAAGACATCGATCCATAGCGATTTTGACTGTGAGTCTGACCTTGAGATTTACATTATGGATTCAATTGTTCTGGCGTCTCCCTCAAACGCCACGACGGCTGGGGTATACTCGGATATCGCTCACCTCCTCGAGTCATGCCAACATTTGAAACAGTTGTGTTAGATCTAGGAGATAACCTTCTCCAATTACTGGAGGGCTCAATAAACTGGGATTGTGGTTGCCAGTTATATCGGGGAGATGGATACGAGTATGACAGACGATTCCATCCCTGTTCATTATATCTTTGGGATGTGTATGTGGCATGAGGCGGTCTTTCCAAAGGCCTTGGCAGTCCCATAGCACACACATTAGTCAGTGACGCAGGACCTGTCAGCAATAATTGCGGTTCTGATTTACTGAGCCTTTTGCTAATCTGCTGTATGGCAGCTTGCAACTCTGTAGTACCGTCCGATACCCGATTGGTATGATCTGACTCAATCGAGTCAGTATTGGCCTCACCTATCTTCCCAACATAGGGTCTCCCAGCAATAATTGCGGTTCTGATTTACTGAGCCTTTTGCTAATTTGCTGTATGGCAGCTTGCAACTCTGTAGTACCGTCCGATACCCGATTAGTATGATCTGACTCAATCGAGTCAGTATTGGCCTCACCTATCTTCCCAACATAGGGTCTGGGTTTACTTATCACCTGATCTATTAATTCCTAACGGGAAGCGGCTAATAGAGCCTCTTCAAATGTCTTTGGGTCTTGGGACATGACGGCTCTTTTTATCCTGTCACTAATCCCATTTAAAAACTGGACTCTTAGATGCTCGTCCACCTCTTTCTTTTGACACATCTCGACTATGGCCCATTCTGGATCGATCGAGCTCGCAACCTCAATGAGTGTCTCCGCGGCAAGCAACTGCAGCCGGACAGCATAGTCTGGTCGCCAGTCGCCTCGCTGTTGAGTACACGCATGAAAATGTTGTAGTCTAATCGTGTTCTTGATCGATCGAGCTCACAACCTCAATGAGTGTCTCCACGGCAAGCGACTGCAGCCGGACAGCATAGTCCGGTCGCCAGTCGCCTCGCTGTTGAGTACACGCATGAAAATGTTGTAGTCTAATCGTGTACAGAACCTTTACGAATCGCTTAAGCATCTGTGCCCTGAACGTCTTGTAATCTGTTACATCTTTAATTCTAAAGTCGCGCCATGTGAAGTCTCTCGCTATTCCTGAAAGTTTGCACTTAGCAATTCCCAAGCACTGTCAGTCTGTCCAAGAAGCCAAAGCTGCAATTTCGTCGATCGTATCGAAAAAATTTGACACACGTTGAGTCAGTTCACCCGAGAACGTGGGAATCATACTGGTAAAGGCAAAAGATCCCCCAAAAGACGTCTCCATTCGCGATCCCGTCGGGTCCTGCATCTCGCTAGTCATCTCGAAGTTTATTAAGTTTTCTTCCTCCACTTTTGTCGCTCTTTCGGGCCTCTATTAATTAATTACTTCTATCCCACTTCTGACACCAATGTGAAGCCTGTTAGCCTGTTGAGCCCGTAAGATAGGTATGAGCGGCTCTCAACAGGCAGATAGCCTTTCAGCGGCATGTGGTGTGAATAAGGATGAGTGGCAAGACGTTAGACAAAGACAGACTCAGAGACTACGTTTCTGAGAACAAACATCTTCTTTTATTGAGAGAGAGTACTTTACAATACATAACCCGACAATTTGGGTTAGAGAACAATACCTTGAGTGGGTGGTTATCACTTCATCTGCAGCTATTCGTCGTTTCTGCAGGTGGATGATGATAGTCCGTGGCTGAGAAACGGTGAACGTAAAACAGCGTCGGTTATCGCTTCATCTGCGGCTATTCATCGTTTCTGCAGGTGGATGATGATAGTCCGTGGCTGAGAAACGGTGAACGTAAAACAGTGTCCACTGCATAAGTCCTTGATGTCAACAAGTCGTTGTATCCAACTGCAGTTCAGTTGGACTGGATAGGTGGATCTCTTCTTGGCTTCTGGAGAACGACTTATCGGATGTACAGGAACAACTGAATATCTTGGTGATCCAGACCAGCGATCCTTCTTAATGTTCGAAGACCAACTAAGTTTTATTGGAGACAACAAGGAGAGAAGACTGTCTTCCAACTCGGGCTGGAACCAACTGACTTCTTTGTCTCAGTTTTTCAGCTTCCTCCTCTTGATAAAAGTAAATAAATACGTTTCTCCCTTTCTCCCGAGAAGTCACCATCACGACCTCAGTTACATATTTCATGACAACCCTACCAACCACCAGCACGATAACATAATCTCCGTATAGTTCGAGCTACCGCATGTTTATTATTCTTTCGGGTTCGGCGGAGAGCGGAATGTCTTGGACCCGGCTGGAAAAGAAAGCACCAGCACGATAACATAATCTCCGTATAGTTCGAGCTACCGCACGTTTATTATTCTTTCGGGTTCGGCGGAGAGCGGAATGTCTTGGACCCGGCTGGAAAAGAAACCCCTTCACCCGATGTTGACTATAAAGTCGTCAACCCCATCAACTTACGATCGGGTGTGAAGTGATATTCTCCAGAGGGCCTGACTTCGGGTGGCGGAGAGCGGAGTACAGTGACCTGGACCCTGCTCGATGTCAACCACAAAGATGTCAACTCTGCAAAAGTTACAATCAAGTGTGACGTGACATCCTCCAGCAGGCCCTGTCTCCAGATCTCTACAGTAGATACAAACATCAATAGAAACAATCTAATTATTGCAGTATATCAGGACTGTTCACATTTTTTTGCTATGTGAGCTACTTTTCTATACTAAGTTATTCAGTGATCTATTCTCTTATATAGATAACGTTTTCCCAACTTGATATTTGATTACGTACAACTATGCAGTTATATGCGCTCACTCACTTCAGAGGACCCATTCTCCCAGCCCTAAAAACTTTATATAGAAACTAAAATTTTATTTGTGTATTTAAAAATTTATTCATCGCTTATAATTATTTTATTTCAACAAATAAAACAAATATATTGAAATGAAATATTTTTTTCATAAGTTAAGGAAATGCTCGTTGATTAAAAAATTAATGTGAAATTTGGCAATGTTTGGAGTTTGCAATATTTTTCATAGTCAGTTTCATCCAAATGATCATTTGTATTTTGGTTTCTTGATTTTTTTATGACGTTCATATTTGAAAAAACGGATTTTGACAAGTATGTTGACCTGAAACACGACAGAATTTTTTGCACAATATCAATTAATATTGGAAACTTTTGACATGTATACTTCTAAAGGATTAGAAAATTATCGATTTGACAATTTTAACGAAAAATAAATAAACAATAGCCATACACTTAAAGAGAATTAAAACGAATACAAAATAATGATAAATAAATCATGTTTTTAGATTTATTTAAATTTGTAAGAAGGAATGACATGTATACTTCTAAAGGATTAGAAAATTATCGATTTGACAATTTTAACAAAAAATAAATAAACAATAGCCATACACTTAAAGAGAATTAAAACAAATACAAAATAATGATAAATAAATCATGTTTTTAGATTTATTTAAATTTGTAAGAAGGAATCAAATTAAAAGGAATAAACAAGAGATCGACAAAAATCGCTCCGTGATCGACGGGTTGGTTGAACACCCATGCAGTATATGAAAAAGTCATTTCAAAAAATTTGGCGGATTTGTCTGCGATTAATAGGATAATTTCAGCATTTTTGTATAAATTCAGTTGTCTCATCTTTGTTCTGTAAAAAAATATTAAAAAACATAATTCAAACTTTCGAAACAAAATATAATGTTTATTACAGCTTAATAAAGTTGCTTTTGTTATGTTTCAACAATTCTAGAAAATTCCTGAACGTTTCCTGTATATGTGCTGAATTTTTTTCCCAGGTAAAATTAGAGTGATAATTTGATAACTTATTTCATTAGCCAAGATTAAAATTTACTAATGGAGTAGTATATAATATGAATCAGCACCGGATGTAGATATTTGTCCCATGAGGCAACATTAGAAAATGGCACTCCTCTCCTCTTCACTCACGCACATTAATGCATAAACTTTGTAAGCGGGAATGCATAAACTTTGTAAGCAGACATTAGATACAATCACTGAGAAACATACAGAAACTTGGGATGGATTAGGGAAGAGTAAATCTAAGCTGGGATTATATACAGTTTTGAATGAAAATAAAGTGGTAACTATGTTAAAAACAATAATAAATAAAGCATGTTTGCGATTATGATATTCTGATTGAATATGCCAATGTGGGAAAAGGTTAGGGAAACATAATTTTGTTTAGACAGATTGTCATTCAATCATGTAATTATTAAAATTTTTTTCTCTTGATAAGTATTATCTGTTAGAAAATACATTATTACATCTTTGTAGATCGACTCTACAGTTCGAAATGTTATTAAGATAATTAATCTTTGTGTGTGAAATTGCAACTGCATTTTTGCGCCCTCTCATAATTTTCGCCCTAGGCAACTGCCTCGCTCGCATTATCCTAGATCCAGTACTGATATGAATATTTTAGATTTTAAGAATGAAATTGTATAAAATCCAATAAACAGTGGACTCGCGTTTTTACGAACTAATCCGTTGGTCCTGAAAATTTTTCCATAGGAATATTGTTAATTTTAATTCTATTTTACGAACTGAAAATGTACAGTACATTCTCTCTTTTTTACAAATGTGCCACTTTTCTTTCATTTATTATTTTTCTGCAGAACCAGAAGTCAGAAAAGTGGTTCTCCCCATAACGAATGAATGGAAGTGGCCCGGGAAATGAAACCAAAAACGAGATCGTCCACTTTATGGAAAGGGATCACCTCTGCAATAAAGTGAATGAGCCCGTTATCGATTTTGTTTTCAAAGTTTCGCTTTCGTTTTCGGAATTAGATTCCATCCTTCAAAAAATATTGCATAATAAGAAAATTTGTTTACCTATAGATGTCAAAAAACAGATTTTGAAGGAAGTTGATGAAAGTGTCCTAACCAAGACAGGAGAAATAAGAAAGTAAGAAACCAGTTTTGCTCGTTGGTGTCAACTGGATATCAGTACAAAGAAAAGTTGGCGGGGTGTAGGTCAGGGTGGTTAGTTAGGATGGGGGAATGGGGGCAGTGCCGGATCTAGTTAGTGCGGGGCCCGATTGGAATATTTTTCGCGGGGCGTATTAGTACAAAGAAAAGTTGGCAGGGTGTAGGTCAGGGTGGTTAGTTAGGATGGGGAAATGGGGGCAGTGCCGGATCTAGTTAGTGCGGGGCCCGATTGGAATATTTTTCGCGGGGCCCTTCAAAATATGGCTTATATGTATAAATAAAATAAGTAACATTTATAAATAATGACCCATTTTTGTCGGCTGGATTGGCTACATGTAAACGATTCGGCTTCCACTGTGGAGGACCCGGGTTCGAGGCTGGATTGGCTATGTGTAAACGATTCGGCTTCCACTCTGGAGGACCCGGGTTCGAATCTCGAGTCCCACTTCTTGAAAATATTTATCGTGATCATGAAGTTGGGTCCTCCCGTCGATCCCCGTCATCCACAATCTGATTGATCCCTCCGCAGAGATGGCTCCTTTCGCCCCGTCAATTATTATTATTATAGAAAGAAAACTAGCATCATCTGATGACAAAAAAACAAAAGAAGGGTTAATTATTTGTATAAATTTCACCTTGATGTGAAAATTTGAACAATTTTATTTTTCATCGGAAATTGCAACCTCCTGGCTTAATTAGCATATATTAGGTTTCAATATAACATATTGATTAGAACCCATTTCTAGAGATATGTGATTAGGATTAATTAATTTATAACTACCCTGTACAAACCTGTACTCAAAATATTGAGATATGGCTCAATGTAAAAAAAGATAATTGAGTGTGTGGAC
>AYEL01069613.1:0-18958 GCA_000484575.1 Olivierus martensii
TATTTTTTTTGTAAATATTATATAAATACTTTCTTAATTTTGGTGCTGACTGTAATTATTTTATATCTTTTCTTTTATCTATACTATATATATTATTTATTCCGAACTCAGAGATTATTTATTTAGATATAAAGAACAGAGCTGTTTTGTTCAGGTAAATATTTTTATGAGCGATGAGAAATAATTCATAAAGGCTTATAAACGAAATAATAAATTATTAAAAACTATTAAATTACACTTTAAGTTAATTTTTATTAATGTTTTTAAAACATATGTTTCACTTATAAACGATAGCATAATTTTCTTAGGCTAATAGAGCTAAAAACTAATATAATAAATATGTTTTTTAATTTTAAAAAATTGAAGTGCTGAATATGAAATATTATTAAAATATTTACACAGACTGATTAAATTATTAATTTAATTTTAGTAAAGTTATATCAGCCACGAAAACTTTTTAAATTTATAATTGATATTATTAATCAGTAATTTTAATCATTTATAATTTAATTTAATAAACAGTTGAATAAAAGAAAAACCATATAGATAAACAAAATCGTTTAATCAATTATTTTATGTAATATAGTATTTTCTAAAATCTGGTACGAAGTCTGAAAATATTTAAAAACTTTCTTTTATATAAATAATTGATAAAATGTGGAAAAGATTTAAAAAAATCGAATGATATATAATAAAAAATAGCTTTAAATTTGCTACTAATTTACCATTATGACATTTCTCGAAAACATAAATATTTTTAATGATAATCTGAATTTTAATAGTTCCTATAACTCTTTCGGTTAAATATAACTTATAAAAATAAATATAAAACTTTATTCCGAACAGTTCGACATATTGTGCCACATAGAAAATAGCAAATTCCATAATAAAATTCCACATTAAGCTGCTGGTAGCTTTGCTATGAGGAGTAGCCAACATTAATCTATCCGTTCAACACCTTTCATCAATAAATAATTATTTCTCAACTAATAACTAGTGAAATAGCTCTATTAAAATTTCTTATTTTTTGGTCTTTTCTTCCTGTTAGTTTCTTAATATAACCATTAATTTAAAACTATTTTAAAAAACGATTTATAATAATTTCCGTATTAACACCAATTAACAGAAATTTCTTTATTTTATATATATATTTAAACAATTAATAGGATAATCGCTGATTTATTTCTATATTCTCAAAACAACATCATTTAATGAATTTCGACCATTTTTAATTCAAAACTTATGAGCCAAGTTAAATCATATGGCCAGGAAAGTTAATTATGTGCTGCATTGCGCTATCCATATGCGAAAATGAGATTTTTCTGAAATATCCCCATTGAAAAGCAAAATGGAAACGAACAAAAGGATTTTTTTTTTTTGTCTATTCGTAAAAATTAAAATTCGAAAACATTGTTTTCCATATACCTTTCAGAATAGAGCCCTAAGTTCGACTTGTAAAAGTTTGAGTATCCATAAAATTACAATATCGTGGATAACAAATATTAATTATCCAAACTTTATTATGAAAAATGAAGTTAGAATGTTATTACAGACACTTTACTTAGGCCAGATTTTTTTTTTAATTTTATTCAGTAAACTGGATGAATTCACTGCTTTTGATAACTTATAGCTATCTAAGTTCGAAAATAACCAAATACAGTGGTACCTCGCAATTCGACGTCCCGCAATTCGTCGGTCTCGGAATTCGATATTTGAGTTTCGCAGATTGGCGCATGCGCATGCATGGAATTGTGTGATGTCATTTGCTATTAACAATTCTTTTTGGGCTACTTTGGTGTTTGCCCGTGTTGTTTGTGTTAATTTTCAATTCTACAATGCGTGGAATTGTGTGATGTCATTTGCTATTACCAATTCATTTTGGGCTACTTTGGTGTTTGCCCGTGTTGTTTGTGTTAATTTTCAAGTACATTTTTCAGAAAGTAAAAAGTTTGTAATTATTATTTTTTGAGTGAAAACTTTCTTCAGAAAGTAAAAAAATTTCAATTATTATCATCATTTTCTTGAGTGAGATGTAAATATGGGTTCAAAGAAAACTGACCAGAGGAATAATTCCGAAAAGAAGAACATTTGACTGAGCAAAGACACAAAGAAAAAAATTTGTAAATAAAATGCAGAAAGGTAGAACAATTAAAATGTAACTCGAGTATGATGTTTCTAGGACAACTGTGGTAACGTTTTGCAACACAGAAGATTATGGGGTACCTAGGACAACTGTGGCAACGTTTTGCAACAGAGACAGAAGATTATGGGTACTAAAGTGTCTGCTGGAAGACTTCATTCCAACATCCAAGGGCTAATAAATTGTGTTGTGTATAAAATAGTGTTTTTTGTAATTTAGTGTGTTATACAATAATAAAACACATGTAATATTCTTATGTATAAGATAGTGTATTTTTTAATAAAACTCATATAATAAAGTAAATAATATAGTGTATCTCTCTCATCTCACCTGTTAGGGGAGTGGGAAAAGACGAATAAAATTAATCTATTTTCCATAAGTCTTATATGGGATATTGTCCCTCAATTCGACAGTTTCTCAAAATCTTAGCCGTTAGGGGAGTGGGATGGGGACTGATAACGAATTAATCTATTTTACATAGTCCTAATATGGAAAATGATGGGACTGATAATGAATTAATCTATTTTACATAGTCTTATATGGGAAATAGACCGATAACGAATTAATCTATTTTACATAGTCTTATATGGGAAATAGTGTCCCGCAATTCGACAGTTTCTCAATTCGACATTACTTCGGCGACGGTTAGTGTCGAATTGCAAGAGGAGTCCAACAATGAATTAATCTATTTTCCATAGTCTTATATGGGAAATATTGTCCCTCAATTCGACAGTTTCTCAAAATCTTAGCCGTTAGGGGAGTGGGATGGGGACTGATAACGAATTAATCTATTTTACATAGTATTATACGGAAAATATTGTCCTGCAATTCGACAGTTTCTCAATTCGACATTATTTTGGCGACGGATTAGTGTTGAATTGCGAGGCATCACTGTACAGTAATAGCTAAACTGTTCCAAAATCAATGAATTTCGGAAATATTTGAAAAATTAACAAAATTATCAAACTGTAATAAATGTTAACTGAGAGAAGTAAAGCATGACTATGTTTAATTTGATCAATTAAAAGTACCAACAGAAAGTTGACTAAAAACAGTTTAAAAATATCGTGTGATCAATCTACGATGGCGTAGACGAATAGTTTTATTTCTACGATTTACGTAATTCCGATTTAAATCGATTAAATTTTTGCGTAGAGTTTTTTCTTAACCAATAACCCCTAAATAATTTAGATGGTTCGTATTTAGACGGCGATTTACGGTATATATTATTTCTTTATACAGTATTTATTAATTGTAATTTATTTTAATTATACGAGTAAAATAATAAATTTTATACATTAATTGTGATTTTATTTCATTTGCCATCACAAATGAAAAAATTGTGACATCGAAATTGTTATAACTTATCCTGACGTGAGAGTATGCTTTTATTTTCTACGACTGAATAATTTATGAATAAACTTATATTGTAATGAATAAATTAATATTTGTATAAAGATAAAATTATAAGTTAACAGTAATAAAATTAAATATAAATATATTAAAAATTATCTGAGTTTTCTTCACTCTAAAGTTGGGCGAATATCATCAAAAGTCGTTAGTTTGCATTTAATATGGCCGCGTACGATTCGTGTTGCCAATAGATATTCAGCAAAATGAAGTTTGCACATTTCGCCTTAAAACTTCACAGAATTTAATACACAGCCGAACTCAAAATTAGCCGCTAATTGTGCTAATTTAATGCTGATTAATGAAATCAATCTCAGATCTGAACTGATTTACGTCCTGTTTTATCTTATGTAACGAGGTAAGATAATCTACTGACACTTACGTCATCAAAAAGGACTCTTAAGGTGCAGTCTACATCGTAATATTAAAATACTAACAGATTTATATTATATAGGTAAATTAATTAATAAATTTCAGCTATTAAAAATAATTTAGTACGAAAAATTCCATTAACTAGATTGGTATAAAATACGTTAAGTTTAAATGCATAGCCGTGAAATCGAACGTTCCGAATTCATTGTTACGTGTCGATGCGGAAAATTTCTAAGCCTAATTCAAATTTCTTGTAATTCTCATATTTAAGAGAATTTTATTGATTATAATAAAATATATAGAAATAAAATAAGCATTTAGGACAAAAGCGATTGACAACCCTTCTGATCAGATAAGAAATGAAAAGTTTTGAATATACCCTGTGGAATATACGCCAATGAGTAGGCCAACATTACTCAAAATTTCGAATATCAGGCCCTAATTTTCATATTTTTTACATTACTAGAAAGAATATATAATAAACTAAACGAAAAAAGTTAAATTATAAAAATTGTTGACTTATAAACTAAACTACGTCACTTCCGAAATCGTATATCTGCCGTTATAAAATAAAGTACATTCGCCATAATTCGTCATTAAATAGCCCGTTAGATTTATATTTTCTAAATAAAATTTTATAACTAGTAAATGAAATCTTACCATGGCAGAAGCCATGAAATCGAACGTTGCCAATTCATTGTTACGTGTCGATGCGGAAAATTTCTAAGCCTAATTCAAATTTCTTGTAATTCTCATATTTAAGAGAATTTTATTGATAATAATAAAATATATAGAAATAAAATAAGCATTTAGGACAAAAGCGATTGACAACCCTTCTGATCAGATAAGAAATGAAAAGTTTTGAATATACCCTGTGGAATATACGCCAATGAGTAGGCCAACATTACTCAAAATTTCGAATATCAGGCCCTAATTTTCATATTTTTTACATTACTAGAAAGAATATATAATAAACTAAACGAAAAAAGTTAAATTATAAAAATTGTTGACTTATAAACTAAACTACGTCACTTCCGAAATCGTATATCTGCCGTTATAAAATAAAGTACATTCGCCATAATTCGTCATTAAATAGCCCGTTAGATTTATATTTTCTAAATAAAATTTTATAACTAGTAAATGAAATCTTACCATGGCAGACGCCTTGGTCAAAACTGGTGGTAGGTCACAGCAAAGGTAGTGTCACAAAACCGTAAGCAAGCGGTAGAAAACAAAAGAGCACTGGTAAAAGGTGTCAGGCACTGTAAAAAACAGAAAAAAGCAAGTGTTTAACCTGTAAAAAGTCGTAAATCAGTAAAAAAAGCAGTAAAAGAGAGCACAGATACTTAACCAAACCAAACAGCAGAGAGCCAACAAAAGGACTGATCGAACACATTGTTATCGTCAATAATATCTGCTTTAGTGACACGAAATTTTTGCTAAAATTTTGGAAATTTTAATATTTCTAGCACTTATTGTGTCTACTTTTTACACGATTTCAATGTTTACTTAAATTTACATATCTTGCCAAGATTATGCATACGAGATGACATATTTTAGTCATAGTTTTCAAGGAATAACCAAATAACTATACTTGTAATGTTAGCCCATATACATGGTTTTGGTTATAAAGTATATAGAATGACAATACTGAATTAGCGAATATTTTGAACCATTGTGTCTGTATGAAATATAGAGTTAGATTCCTGTGAACCTTTTTTTCTAGCATTTTCGTCTTTGCTTTATGTGTGTTTTTTCATTTAAAGACAGCTTATTTAATGTGTATTACAAAGGCGGTCGGATGGCCGAGTGGTTACGCGTTGGCGTGCCAGGCAGGAGGACCGGATCCGGTCCTGGATTTTTTCGGGGTGGTTGGCCCGGCCTGGCGATACCCTCATTATCCGGTCCCCTCCACGGGTGTGGATGCAGCCCGTAGTTGCATCTGGCCCCGCCCCTTAGTAATCTTCCTGATTGGAAAGGAGATAAAATATGCAAAAATAAAACCTAACTGTCGGACGGATGGCCGCGTGGTAAAGCTATGGTTTACCGCCCTGGAAGATCGGGTTCAAATCTAGGTTCCATACTTCCACTTTTTTAGGAATGGTCCGTGCCCAGGTAATTGAACTTCATCCTTCAACCATCCGGTTGATCTCATCATGAATGTTGGCCATCACTTAAAAAGCCTTGATGGACTCTATAAGTGGCCGCTGCCAGATACAAAATATCCCTCATGCGATATGGAGGCTTAACTAACCTAACCCAACTTACACTATCTAATCTAACTAGATCCAACCATGCAAAATGTAACCTGATCTAATCTAAATAAAAGTAAAACGATTATATATAAACTAAAAACAGAAGTCAGAAATCGCTAAGTTCAAAAATGAATCGCCCCGCCCATAAATGACTCGCTTTGACAAGAGAGAGAAAATTGATACAGATACACCGATCGTCCATATATATATATATACAAACTTATTTCGATAGTAAAAGTGCATGGTTGCAAAATAATTCATTTTTATGTTTGGGCTACAAATAGTTCAAATCCGCTACATTTGGAGCACAACCTCGCAACTTTTTTAATCTTCAAATCTGGCAACACAGCATTTACGCGCCAAAATTCATTTGACATCTGATCGTTTCGCAACGTAATTGTATCCTCCGACTTCCAGTAAGTTTTTTTGTTTATAAATTATTAACAATATTAAGAAATAAGTTTCTCAATAGTACAAAAAGAAATATTATAAGATTTATAATATAATAATAAGAAATTTTGGGCCTTTTCTATTATTACCCGCCATTGTGTGAGGTTCTTCGTTAAGATAGGTTAGGTTAAAGCGTTTTCTTACAATAGTTGCCTGTATTGTGCAGAATCACTACTTTTGTCGGAGTTAAAATTTGGTCACGTGACCGGAACTGACCACCTCGTCGGGGGACAATCCACGGATAAAGTAAAACGGATACGACACTCCCATATACTACCGTTAAACCGGTTTTAGTGGCGACCTCTGGTGGCCGTGAGAGAGAATTACGCGTTTTCCAAGCAGCCTCTTTCCAGGGGTAACATTTCCCTGGAAAGAGGCTTCTTGGGGAACATGCAATATTATATATTCAATGGTATTTTTATATATCAATATTTTATGTATTATTGCTGTATTTATGTAAGTACATCAATAAATAATGTTTCACAGACAAGAACATCAAGTCTACAAATTTCAAAAGTTTATTGAAAAGTTAACAAATATACAGTTTTATACAGTAAATGTTTAACAAATATACACAGTATAATAAATGTAACAACAAAACATTGAGCAAAATTTTTAACAGATTTTTTTGGTTACACATATAATACCGGGTATTTATGTATGATTAAGTGTTCTGAGTTTCCTTAAAGAATTATAATCTTTTTTTGTTTCTACTATTTTTCTGTTATAATATTTAACAGTCCAATAAATTCTGATTCTAACAAAATATGACAAGATCTCATTTACAATTTGTTCAGAACATGTGGTTATTTTTTTTACATCAAGATTAGATATTAAAATATCAAGCAAAAGTTTGTGTACCCCTTTCTTATGAAGAAGAGGATCTATATTACTAATAAATAATGCTTCACAAGATTTTATGAAATTTACAAATTCATTAGTGGGAACAGTTAATTTACCAATATCAGAAAGAAATTGATTTTTTGATCTAAACATAATGAATAGCTGCTGCTGTTCATCTACAGTAGGGTTTTCATTAATAAATTTACAAATTTCACAATTGTGAAAATTTAGTAATTTTTTGGCCATCCAGCCTGCAATATAATATAATGCATTTTCTTTTACTATGTCACAACTCATTGGAAGGTTTTCAAATTCTATTGTAGCCTTTACACTCTCTTTTATGGGTAATCTCTTTCGCATTTTCTTTTACTATGTCACAACTTATTGGAAGGTTTTCAAATTCTATT
Source organism: Olivierus martensii (assembly GCA_000484575.1). Lineage (NCBI taxonomy): Eukaryota > Metazoa > Arthropoda > Arachnida > Scorpiones > Buthidae > Olivierus > Olivierus martensii. The sequence goes on from AYEL01069613.1 coordinate 7,878, forward strand.
GTAGCCTTTACACTCTCTTTTATGGGTAATCTCTTTCTGATAATGTCATTATCATTTTTAGAAATGCAATTAATTATGTAGTCAATATCTTGCTCACAATTAGATGTTTTATCAGTTATTTTAAATATGTTTCCAATAGAAATATGTTTCATTGAATTTTCAAATTGAACACAGGATGGATTGGTATTACATCCATTATTTTGTCTAATGATTGAAAATAAATTTTGTAATCCATCCTGATTCAATCTCCTAGTTCTTAGTTCAGTAATTTGGCAATTTCAGTGAAGATCATTCCAAATATTCATCACAGATCTAATTGACAAGCTTAAGTCCACTTACACAAGGAGGTTGTCGTTTTGAATTCACTATACAGCTATTCAAAAATCCTAGACATTTAGGAAAAAATTTCATATGAATACTTTTATCTGAAATTGCAGAAAGATATTCATTTTTTGCTACAAAGCTGCTGCTATTGAGGAAATCAAAAATTCTGTCTATCTGCAACAAAAATTCTGCAGTATGATATGCAACTTGAGGCAAGGTACCACAGCTTATATTAGTGCAAATTAAACTGGCTACCGTATTGCTAAAAATTTGTGTTGCATATTTGACTTTCATTTTACTAAAAGGAGGTAGGTATACATGATTATCTGTGAGTTTTGGCATAGCCCTGATGGGTTGGGTTTTGTCTTTTTCATTTATTTGTTGAACATAAGTCCATAAAATTTTATTTTCATTTCTTGTGAACCCATATTTATGAAAATTATTTCTCAAGCTCTTAATTAAATGTGGGACATCATACAGAAAATGAATTTGTTCGTCGTTATGCATAATGTAAGGGCATTCGTTTGTTATGCCTAATAATCTATATAGTGACTGATCATTACTGCCCTGGTCACATACAACTACTTTTAACTTTTAATCCTATTTCATTTACTAGGTCAATGGCTTTGAATAACAACAGCTTTAATTTATTACTTGGTGTACTTTTTGATGGGAAAAAATAGCCTATTGGGACTTTTCAGTTTTGTGTTATACCTCTCAGCATGAAAACAAGGGCGTCATTCGCAAGGTTATCTGATTGTTCGTCACCAAAATTTTCAAAACCTTTCACAAAATCTTGTGAAGCACTATACGATAAGTGATTTCTAAGTGACATCTCATCAAAACTTAAAACACAATATTTGTTTTCCTCATTAAAATGCTTTGCTATTAGTGATAAATTATTTAAATGTGTTGACGAAAAACCTGGTGTTATATCGACATTCTTTAACCTTCTCTGTAGGACTCGAACTGATGGCAAATACAATAATTTCTCTAATAAGTGACAGCATTTCGAACCATGAAAATATATATTTAGAGCTAATCTCTTCATTTTTTCATTGTAATGCATTCCACGCTTTCTTTTTTGACACATCTCGATTTGACATTTAATAAAAGATAAACTAGTACTTGACAGTCCTGGTAGTTGATTTAATAAATGTGATAAGCTCAATTTTGCCTTTTTGTTTTTTGCTTGCTTCAAGTTAAAATAACGATTTTTATACTTTTGAATTAATCTTCTATAAGGTAAGTGCACCAAAGGCTGACACTTTAAGAAGAAATCACATTTTACTCTTTTATGAATAAATGTATATGTTATGTGAGATGGTAAAAACACTAAAAATAAAGCAATGCTTTACACAAACTACAATCAAGAAAAGTATGTTATAAATCAAAACAAAAATTTTTTGTAATAATTTTTTTAATCATATGACAGGTACCCTTAACTGACACAAAAAATCAGAGTGATCCAAAGGCAATCAGGGTGAATAAAACAATGCTCTATATCAAAGTCATCATAATTGTTTGAATTTCAGTGTGGATAGATTCATATTTAATTCGACACGGATTTTCTCTTCGTTTTAGATATCTTACATAGCGACGTCGTTCTTCCCATCATCCATCCCGTCAACTATAATCAGAGAACAAATGATTCTGAAGCAATGTTGCCAATAGAATAAACTGCCAGGTAATCATTTGCAAACCCAAATAATACCATTTCCAAGCTTATTACAACAATTTTGCATTGTATGTGTTAGGCTTTGGGTCAGTGTTAGCCTTTGGTGCACTTACCTTATGCTGACAAGCGTTTTTTGTTCTCGGTGTTGGATTTGACGGATGAATGATGCATCTTTTTCTCTTAGGAGAAGGTTCTAAATAGTAAAAAATTTCAGTTTGATAAGCATATTTGTTAAATAAAATTAAATATATATAAAAATCAGTTGGAAAAAACAAATTTTCATACCTTTAATTGCCTCATCCTCACAATTTCTGTTATGAACTGTTTCTTCAATCGTTTCCGGAAGGTAATGAAAAAACAAATTTTCATACCTTTAATTTGCCTCATCCTCACAATTTCTGTTATGAACTGTTTCTTCAATCGTTTCCGGAAGGTAATTTTGCAGTTCTGAAAAAAAGAATGATTTTATTGTTGCTGATAAGTGGATTTTATATTCGTTTAAAGGATTCTAAAAAATATTTTAAAATTTAAAATAAGTCATCCTAAATAAATTTTATACCTGTAACATCCAATTCTAAAGTATTTTCTCCTAATAGCAAATCTGAAAACTCTTTGTCATTGTCTGAATTTGGTTTATTACAGTTGCTTTCTAAATTAATGTACAATTTGATATGACAGGATTATTAATATATTTTTATTTTAAAGTACAGTAATATATACTCTTAAAACAAGCTATATGGTATTTCAAAAATTTATACTTACTTAAAGTTGGAATGGCATTCCAGACAAGCTTTTGTTTTGAACTGTTCATATAAAACTTTTCTTCTAAATGTTCCCCACATATGTGAAAGCTTCTATTTAATTTTGCTGGGGTCTTTTCTTTTAAATCGTTTCTTTCGGTAAATGAAAGCCACGTCGAACATGTATACTGTATTTAAAAATTATACTTTACTTATTACTTTGTATCTCACATTTTAAATCTGTAATTCATAATAAAACGAATTTACCTACCTTTCCGGATCTTTTGGAAATCGAAAATAAGATAAATCAGAAGCTTTGCTTCGGTAATTATTACAAAATACAGCGGCACATGTTGTTCCGCCGGGCGCCATCTTGATAATGCCGTTTGCGCCTTCTTGTGGTTGTAGGAGAAATCCGATTTAGAAAATATCGCTAGTGTCGTATCCGTTTTACTTTATCCGTGACTTAATCTGCCCTCCGCTAATGGTGCACAAAAAAATCAAAAGTAAAAAACTAAAAACAAAAAACAGGCGAAATTAAAATCCGGGAAGTGGTAAAAAGACGAAATAGTCAAAACTAAAAAAATGTATACAAAATAGCGAAATTAAGCTACCGCAGCGCATTTTGTAGTTTCTTCGCGCCGCTGACAGATCTGCGCAGCCGTCAGCGCGATATAGTCATGTGATGCGCCGCTGCGCTGCTACTGTCATGGTGGCGACCCGACGGTAGACGAGGCACGGTATTATAATTTAGCCTGTTTTTTAGTTTTTTACTTTTGATTTTTTTGTGCATGCACCATTAGCGGAGGTCAGATTAAGTCCCCGATGACGTCATTTCCGGTTCCGTGACCAAATTTTAGCTCCTACGGCAAAAGCAGTGATACTGCACAATTACCCAAACGAAAAACAAGCATGCATTTTAATGGCGTCTGAGAATGGAAAGATCTTAAAGCATTAGAAGCATTATGTTAAATTTACTACTGTATTAGAAGAATATTCACTTACCTATTTCATTCAAGAGGAGATATAGAAATCTTCTAAAACAAGTACAAGCTCTCAAATTATATAAATACGGGCAAATTACAGAAAAATTGAATAAAAACTAACGAGTAAAACACATTACCGTTACTACAAGCTTGCGATTTGTTTTCGCTTTTTTAGCAACTCTATTTTGTTCTTTTTCATTGAGTTCCGTGACCAAATTTTAGCTCCTACGGCAAAAGCAGTGATACTGCACAATTACCCAAACGAAAAACAAGCATGCATTTTAATGGCGTCTGAGAATGGAAAGATCTATTCTTTTGTACATGCACCATTAGCGGAGGTCAGATTAAGTCCCCGATGACGTCATTTCCGGTCCTTTGATTCTTTTGTGCATGCACCATTACCGGAGGTCAGATTAAGTCCCCGATGACGTCATTTCCGGTCCTGTGACCAAATTTTAGCTCCTACGGTAAAAGTAGCGATACTGCACAATTACCGAAAATAGAATATAAATATATATGAATACAGGTTTCATTAATGTTTAACAATTCGGAAAGACACCATGAACTGCCTGAGCAATGCCGGGCACAGGTATGCTAGTATGGTATATAAATGACTGATATTTATGTGAAGGCCTATTTATGTACAACAGGTTTTGCCTAAATCCGAGAGAGTAATATATGAAAATTTTATTTTTCTTGGTTTTTTTTTTCCAATTCATGAAAGAATAACGTATACAAGTAAATATGGTGGTATTTGTATTTTTTTCATGCTTCAGAAGAAAATTTCATCACTATTTTATTCACAATTATAAATAATTTTTTATTAATTATATTTATACAGAAATCCTCAACTTATGACAGGGTTCAGTTTCAAACACTGCCATTGTAAATCAGAATTGTTGAAGTCAAAAATGACCAAAATTCATGTATTTCTCAATTCTAATGTTTTCTAGGATACTATATTATCTTAACATAAAGAACACAAAACTACAAGAATCAGACACAAAAAAAGGCATTTTCTATATATCCTATCATTGTGTCAGAGATTCAAACCCATTGAACTGCATTTATCAATTACAGAATTAATGGATTTCATCATTGTTATAAGTACAAGTGGTTGTAAGTCAAGGACTAAATGTATTTTATTTTAAAATATCTTATAATATATAAAATTTGAAGAATGAACGGTACTTTCAGTGATGATAAAACTTCTTTTAAAAATTAAAAAAATATTAATCTCATTGTCTATATCAATATTTTGTAAGTATTCACTTAAAATAAATATATGATATAATTTATGATTTTCACAGAAATGAAACTTCTCTAACTTCAATAGGATATACTAAAAAATTGTATAAATTACCTCTTCTTGTTTTTGATCTTCTTCTTTTTGTCTTGCTTTATCATAATCTTTTCCTTTTCTTCGCTCTCTTATTTCCCAATTTCTTAATCGCTATAAATGAAACTTTTACAATCAAAATGAGATTAAATTTTTAAAACCAATATATAATATATATAAAAGCATATCCATCATAACAGACTAACTGGGGCCAAAAAACATGTGCACCGTGAAAATATGTTAAATGAAAAAGTATACATAAATTATATTATAAACAGTTCTAGACTAAAGATCATACTATATATAAAACTAATTTGAGAACAACAAAATTTGACTTAACAATTATAAACATGTCTCAACAGAGGAAGTCACCATTCTATCAAATTAATATGCAAAAATGCTTAACTACATTGTTTTTGAAAATGTTTTTTGCTAAACTAAATTGTCTTTTTTTCAGTTTTATTTATTTTTAATTAAAGATATTTTAATGATACAGATGTAGTTATTTGCTTAGAAGTTTCTAAAAATAAATTAATATAAAATAACTACTATTAATCAAATTTCTACATGACAATAATTGTTATTATTTTCTATTCTATTTTAATTATAATTAACAAATAACAGACAGTACTGTATTTCTTCAATGCTATCAATTGATTCACATATTTTTTCCCTATTTTTAATCAAAAACTATCGAGAAGGAAAATTATTCAAATTTTATTATAAATCTACGATAAAAATATTGTGAAAGTCATCTAAAAATAAGATTTATTTAAAATATTAACAGCAATAAAAAACTAATAAGCTTCATATTTCAATTTCTGAAAGAAAAAGTTGATGATCTATATTAGAAGTTTATTGCCATCTTGTTACAGTCAGCATTGTAAGCATCTGATAGATTTGCAATGTATTTTTTGCAGTTTGAATTTCTACATATTATAAAATGCCATTTTAAACTATGATTGAATTTATTAAAAACAATTTTATTTGTCTAAAGAAATTAATGCAACTGAATTTTCCCAAACAATAAATACACAGAAATGATTATAGGAATAGTTCTTTAAGTAGATCGGTTGTCACTAACTGTGAATGTTAAAACCCTCAAGACTCAATCAGTGATCAGTGCAGTCAACGGAACAGGAACATAAAATCTTTATTCATAGATACTTTGTACATCAGGATCAGATATGCATTTTAGATGTTTTAACATCCCTCATCAATCTTCTGGTGTAAAATTGCTAGTTAAAAAAATACACGTTTTTAATAAGTAAAATATAGAAAACAATTTTTTCATAAAATTATCAAAAATTGGAATAATTGATTATTACTGATCTCAAAAAAAGGTATACAGATCAACTTCTAATTTTCTGTAACCATACATAAATATTTTTCTAAAGACATAAATTTACAGCATTAACATTTATATATTTTTATTCACAGCACTTTTACTGTTTTATTGCAGCCACTCCTTTCCCAGGTAATTGCAGCCTAGTCTCTTTTGGACGTAAGTGATGATAGATTCAGAGTTAAAATACACCAGCAGTGGTCCAATTAGAGGAACAGATAATATAGTTATAGTTAGTTGTTTATATACCAGATGAGGCCATTTTTATATGTTAGGATTTTTTATATAAATAAAAGACTTATAAAAAGTACTGCTAAAAATCGTGTAAATGAAATAAGACAAGTTAATAAATATAAAATAATAATAAAAATGACAATATTTCAATGAATTCATGTAATTTTTTTAATAATTATATGATGAAACTTCAATCAACAAATGTTACATATCTTGTGGTTTTTATCAATAATTTCTGAAATTTTCAGCCAAACTTCTTCATTAATGGTTCATTTTGTTTAGACGATTTGTGGCTATTTAAAAATATCAACTAGGTCATTGGATGGCTAAAATTGCATATAAAAAAATAGCATTTTCTATGATCTCATAAATGTAATGAAAAGTTACAAAAGGAAAAAAAATTAAAAAAAATGCTTACACTATCGAAAAGAGAACAAAATCTGCAATAAATATTGAAAATTATGTGAGATTTCACAATTTTAATTCTTTATTTTTTTGCATATTAATTAAGCTTAATTACAAAACAGCTGCAAATATTAATTAAGGTATGCCATGCAATTATTTCAATCTTTATATTAATAATTTGTAATTATTGATATGTTTTTCCTTAATTTCAATATTTTTTAATATTTCATGAATTTTCAAATTTATATCAAAAAACCTAATGTAAACAAATCAATTAAAAAATCATCTCCTTTCATACATAAATAGATATAATAGTCTTTATTTTCCTTTTATTGGATTCTCCTATGGTTGACATTCACACCAATTGACATATCACACTTTCCAGAAAGTGCAGGCAGGAAAAGGGCTCAAAAGGATTAGTAGCAATAAAACCATAAAAATACTATGTCCCTTTCAATGGCAAATCTTTGTTTATATTAGTATTGTCTCGTTTTTGAACAAAAATATTAATAAAAATGAAGTAAAAAATTTAATGATTAATAAAAATCATTTCCTATTTTAATAGAATTAAGCAAAATTTTAGTATTATCTATAATATATTTTTTTTAAATTTTATAATTCATACTATAAAAAATGAATTTTTACAAAAAAATTTGGATAATTATTTCAACATATAATCAGAATAACATAAATACAGTAATAAAGAATATAGAAAAGAAAGGAGAGAAAAAAAGCAAACTTTTCAAAAAATACTCAAATAAATTTTCATAAAAATCAATTAAAATAAGAAATTTTGGCCAGAAAACATTTAGGAAATCATCAGAAATTCATTATGATCAAACCCTAAAACATAACTGCAATAAATTGATTAAGATCCATGAAATTGCAGTTGTAAAATTCTATTGTTTGCTCCTGTTGTGTGCAGCAAATACACAACAGGTTAAAATGCAGCCTTAAAACCAATCAAAGATATTTAAAGTGGTCCTTTGAAGAGAATGAATTTGAAACCACTGCTATAGAACAATAGTCTTGACACACAATAAAATTCAGAAAAGTAAACACATGACTGGAAAGAGATTACTATATTGCAAATAAATTTGTTATATTAAAAATTAAACAGTACTTCATACACAATATGTCTAATAAATAAGCAGAATGACATTATAGAAAATGAAACAATTGCCATATTGGTATAAATTTTTATTTGAAATATGTTCCTTCTGCCTCAATACAACTTTGAGAATGAGCAAGTAATGAGTGGAATAATTTTTGGAGCTCTGATTTCAGAATCCTGTCAAGTATCTTTGTCTCAGTGACTTTTATTGCTTCACTATCATTATATTGGATCCTTTTCATTGGAATTTTTGGTTTCAAAAAAAATAAATAATCACACTATGTTAAATCTGCAGAATAGGGTGGATGGTTGAGAATGCATACTTCTTTTCGAGCTAGAAACAGCTTGAGGCAGTAGTCTTATGCATCAGTGCATTATCATGCAAGAGAAACATGCCAGGCTCTTTGTATTAGGTCTTATTCCAGTGGCAGATTTAGGCATGGTCTTTATGGGCTGCAGCCCAGCACCCCATCTAATCAGAGTCCCCTTTGGGATCAAAAAAGTAAAAATAAAAACAATTTAAATTAAAACTTTAAGAAAAAATAAATTATACAAAATTTTTTTATATCTAGATAAAGTTTAAATTGTTGGTTTGCAACACTATTGGAAGTGAATAAAATATCAAATATCAATACTTTAAATGATAGTAAATTGTAATATGGCTCTATTACAATTTGTATTTGACCCCAAAGGGTCAAATACAAATTGACTACTGCCCAAAATTGACTTTTGACTAAATACAAATTGACTACTGCCGAAATTTTACTGACTACAATTTGAATTGTAGTCAGTAAAATCAAAATATACTTTGGCGTTTGTCAATTACGCAAATAATGTGGCAACGTTTTTTGTTTATTACTAAAAGTAATACCTAATACATTTTATTTTTTTTATGTTTGATGTTTGTTATGTATTAAAAAACCTTTTTTCATTATAACTGTATATAAAAGTTTGTATATCCAAGTGCATCAAATAAAATAAAAAAGTTCTTCAATGTCTGTTGCCTATATTTTTTCCTATTTAAAAAAATGTAAAAAAAAAAAAAAAACAGTTTTTCAACAAAATGGCAAATAAGTCATTACAACTAACCTAAACTTGGGTTAATTTGAGTTAATTGGGTACACCCCAAAGTTAACAGTCCATCTTATTCATACAATTCTTTTCCATAAACACTCCAAAATACCCAAATAAAATTTTCCAGTAACCTGCTTGACCATCTGGAACAAATTCCTGATAAACAATGCCTTTGAAAATGCAATTTCTTTGATTTTGGTGATCTAGGCCAGTGTTTCTCAACCAAAAATTTAACGCAACCCAATATTGGGTCACGTTAAATTTTTTATGGGTCACGAAGGAACTGGTAAAATACCGAATTAAAAATATAAAAATAAATAAATAAATAGACAAAAAAATATCTTTTATGTTAATTTCAAAAATTAATTATGAGATTCTGAATAGTATTAATTTCTGGTACGTTAATATCTTAAGTTAATTTTGACATTGTGAATGCTACTTAAGTCTATGTGTATATTTGTTCCGCCCGTCCCGGCATTCATTGGCACATTCCCATTCCCAGTTTTGTTAACTTTGAACTAGTGTATAATTGTCAGTTGTCAGAACAGCAATAAGAATAACTTTGTATGTACATTACTATTTTTTAGTAGTCAATGTGTTCATTTAGTGTGTTAAAATTAGTAATTGTATTTCGTTGAAGTATGTTTTTGAATTGAAGTATAAGACTTACAGTGTATGTTTTACTTTACATTTCATGGTTATATTTCATTGTATGTGAGTAATACATCGTAGTCCATTGTACTATAAAGAAATCTGAGTACATACAGTATCATGCTGACATACTACCTTTTTTATTTTATATTATAAAATAAACAATTGGGTCACAGTATGATTTCAAAAAAATATGTTGGGTCGCAGGGTCAAAAAGGTTGAGAACCACTCATCTAGGCAACTTCTATTCAATGCTCTGCCATTTAGTTGATAGATCATACTGGAAACACCATATCTCATCACCAGTCACCATGAAATCCTTGGAGTTTTTGTTCCTTTGAGCCATTTTAATGATATCATTACAGTATTCCAAGTGAGCTCTTTTCTTGATCATTGGTTAATGTGTGTGGTACAAAATCGAGCACAGATCTTCCATTTGGCCAAATTTTTAGTTAAAACTTCACTAAAAAGAGTGCCAGTGCTTTTTACCAGTGCTAAATTTCTTTACCATCATTCGCAATGTCACATTTGAATTGACAGCAATGAGTTCATGCACTTTCTTCACAAGTGTGTCACTATTCAAAACTTTGGATGACCTAGACATTTGTTGTCATTTAAATCCTCTTGATCATCTTTGAAGAATCTATACCACTGAAATACTTGTATATGGGACACAATTATAATCATAAACTTCTCTCAATATTTCAAGTGTTGTGTGGCCATTTTCCTAATTTTAAAAACAGAATTTAATACTTATTATTTGCTCCATCGTGTTTTCATGACAATGTCCACCAAAATACTGTTACTAAAATGTCAATAACTTTTGAATGTATTGTCTAACTTCATCGAAATTTTAGCAGTTGATAGTTCAAACATAAGTTTGTTGAAAAATATTAACCTTTAACGCTCTAAAAGTAAAAAAATTAACGTTCTTTAACGATCCAAATTATATGAAATATGATAATTAATATTCGATATTTTGCCATAACTTTTTTATTTTTTAAGTTTTTGGCACGAAAAAATTATATTTTGTTGTCAATATACTCTGTCCTGATATCGTTTTTTAATTTTAGTTATAGGACCAAAAGAAAAAAAGAAAAAAAATACGAAAGAATTAGGCCTAATTTGCATATGTAAACAAAGCATAATTTTTTCAAATTATTCATAATTTCTGCATCGGATAAAAAAAAT
>AYEL01069614.1:0-63975 GCA_000484575.1 Olivierus martensii
ATAGAAATATGGAAAATATGATAGAATTTGAGATTTTAACCATTTTTTCTCGATTTACGCAAAAATTACGAAGTTTTTGGGTCTTAAACTTTGTCTAGCATAGCTAGGCGTTGGAGCGTTAGACGGAGCAGGCGTGTCTAGCATAGCTAGGCGGTGGAGCGCTAAAGGTTAAGCCCTTTTGTGTGTGTAGGTAGGTGTGGGTAAAAGACACTTATAATGTTGATAAGAAAAATTCAATCTGGTTATTTATCAGACATACTGTGTATGCTCTTTTAAACATATGTTATCTATGAATTAAAAGAGTATTTGCAACTTTTAATTTAAATAATCTAAAGTAATATGTTATTCAATCTGCAAAATAAAAAACATCAATACTTCTTGATAAGCTGCCTCCTTTTCTCTTAATTTCCGTTCCAGTTTTTTACGTTCATAAGCATCTTCTTCATCTTCTCTATCTTTGTCAACATCTTTATCTCGTGATCTAAATTAATAAAATAAAATTTATTAGCATAAAATATTATTGCCAATGCCTTAAAAAATTTATTTTATCTTCAGAGATCAGATTGACTGTTTTAATGCCAAGACCAAAAAAGTTAATCATAATAATTGCAAATTACATAAACAATATTTCTTGAATATATGTATGTTATTTACAACAGCAAATTAACTAATACATTCAGATATTTTTAATTTTTGAAAATGTATCATAAAACAGAAATTGCAAAATTCATGTAATATTTTTACTTATATTTTAACAATCAAATGAAAAGTTTTCATGAAAAAACTTCCATTATTATTAATATTTGATATATTGAAATCTAATGTTTTAATTTTTCATTTTCTCAGATATTTGTGTAAAGTCTAACATGAATCATGATTCAATATTTTATATATAGCAATACTATTTATATTTGCAAATAGATCTTTATGGAACTAAAATAAAGAATATAAAATTCTAAAAATTTTTATTATTAAAAGTATACTGTGAATCCCTGGTTTGAAGTAATCAACAAAATAACTTTATTTAAAAACATTTTAATATTTTACGAAGGGAGGCCAAAAAGTTCTTATCCTCATCATGACCTGATGTGCTAGGGATCTGAAATTTGTTCCTCCAATTCTTCCTTCTCTACATATCCACCACAGCTAGAACCTCTTGCAAAGTCACTGATTAGAACGAGTGTCAATACTACTAATTATAACTACCTAACGGCTATCGACCCTGCAATCTAGAGTTCAGCCTGAGCTCAGATCTTTTCTAAGTTCTAACTTAAATATAATTAACTACAAAACAATAACGTAACGTCTAATCGACAAAACGAAAACGGAAATCGGAACTTATAACTAAAAGTACCGATTAGGTGTTAGAAATAGAACGAACAAAACAATGTTAGAAACTTATGCTAAATAAATTGAAGAAAATCTCAAACAAGTTAGATAACGAAAAATATAAAATTTATTAGACTCAAAAACACTTACAAAAGTGTTAATAAATGCTTTATTGAAACTCTAATAAAGCAACAATCAAATAATCAACAAAACTTGTTTAATCTAACTCAAATATCGACAATTAATTATTCACAAAAAGAGAACCTTAAATACTACAAAATTCTACTACCTCCACCTCCGATACAAACTTCAAATAATTGTCGATCTCTACAAGAACTCAAATGTCACTCGCCAATTTTACGTCGGGATTCAACACCTCAAATCGGCTTGTCGAATGCGTTGATCTTTTATACTCGACTGACATACAGTCCCGTGTTGCTTCATTTACATACTTATACGTAACAAGTTCAAAAATATTAGCTTACAGAGGAATTTCATTCATGTCATCATCTTTACAATTAATTTATATATCGAACAAAACACCGATAAGGATCATTCTTATTTCACATATCAGTTCAGTGGTAAAATTAGTTAGATTAGATGATGACGTCATTACCCGGGATAGCTCTTCCAGAGGACGGTTCCGATTTTGTATCACGTGATTGCCAACTACGATGGAGAAGGTGGAAGTAAGTTAACTTTTAAACTAAAATATAATACGTTAGATTATAAGAAAATAACGCTAAATAATAAAGTGCATAATAAAATAAAAATAGGACAGGTCAAAGTTAACTTCCTCACACTCTCACACCTGTGGAATAGTTGTTTAATCCCATTTTTGTAGAAGTTGGCAGATTTGGAGGCAAACCAGTTTTCCACAGCAGTAACGACCCTGAGATCACTGAAGAAATTTCTTTTCATGCATATTTTTTATATTTTGAAACAGGAAGACATCTGAAAGAAGCCAGGTTGGGAGAATATGGGAATGGGGCAAGGTTTCATAGTCATATTTACACAGAAAAGTGACTGTTTCTACAGCTTAGTGTGCAGGTGCATTGCCAGGTAGCAGCAATATGCCTTTTGATAGCAAACCACATCTTTTTTCCTTCCTACTGTCCCATAACTTTTGTAACAAGTTCCTGTAGTATGCCCTGATTATTATCAATCCATTCTGTAAGCAATCTGTCAATATGACATTTTTGCTGTTCCAAAACACAGACAACATGACCTTGCCAGATGGACTTCTCTTGGGTCATCCTGTAGGTTGGTGTGATCACATTTGAATTCCCATTTCCAATGTTTCACAGTCTCATATGATGGACATTAGTTACCATACATAGCTAACATATTTTCATAGATTTTTGCAGTTTTTCTTGAAAATGAAGGAATGATATCACAGCTCGGGATTCAATTTTGTCCAGCACGACACCTTCTTCTACTATCATACTTCTGACTCTGGTTAAACAAACAGAACTTGTCAAAATAAAAAAAAAAAAAATATTAGTGAAACGATAACTATCATTGCTTACAATTATAGACCTACAGTGCACACACAATATGATGAGGATAAGAATGTTTTGGCTTCCCTTCATATATTTTTGAATAAAACAAATATTTCTGAATCCAAAAATAATTATCAGGTTGAAAAAATTATTAAAAACAAATTAAAAAATTTGATATATTACTATTATATCCATGCTTTCCAATGCATAAGTTAAGTATCCGAATCTGAAATTCTGAAATATTCCAAAATCCATATTTTCACTTTCAAAATAATGAGCCTTTTCAAATAGGACTATAACTCATTATTTGTGCCATGAAAAATGATACAATAGTACACTTGAAGCCATGGTTTACTGTCATTATTCAGTAAACCATCAAAAATTGCAAGTGTAAAGTTGTCTGTGATTACTTATTTTCTGATGTGTTGTTTATATATTGTTAAAACATCAGAAGATCTATAGTAAATTTTTCTCACTTTTCAACTTCACCATATAATGTATTCCAAAATCTGGAACATTTTTGGTCCCAAGCATTTCAGATTAAAATAATCAGTATTAACAAACAAGTAATACAATATTTCAATACAATGGCAGTTTTCAAGTTCACCATTACATCAGTAACCTTTTTCTGAAGTCAAAACCAAAACAAAAATCAAGATTTTGCTTGATCATAAGATTTTCAAATAAACTATTGCAATCATAGTTACTATTACAAAATCTGATATATGTTGTTTAAATGTAAACCACAAAACTTCTGAACACCAGAATAGGATAAAATTTTAATAATTTGGAGGGAAGGTATTTTTTCAGGAGATATCACTTTATATTACATAATGATTCCATCAAAAAATTTGGAAACATTTTATTTATTTACTTAATGTATATACAGTGGATTCCACTTAATTGGACATGTTGGGACTAAGCCATTTTGGCCCAACTAAGCGGCTGTCCCAATTAAATGAAGTAGTAATAAATTCTAAAATAAAATATGTAATACGTACGTAAATAAAAAAAGTAGGTAAAAACTAATAATTAGATACCTATTTTAACAAAGCATTAAAATAGGTACCTAATTATTAGTTTTTTATTCATCTCCTCTGACTTCATCTTCCACTGATATTCACTTCTCGCCTGCTAACTATAGAAAACCATTGATTTGCTTCTTTGACTTCTGGATCCTTTCCATCACGCTTTCTTTTGGATGTCTTCTGGAATTTCTTTCTGTAATGCCCACTCCTCACACAGTTGATTTTCTTGTTAGAATTTCTTTCTGTAATGCCCACTTCTCACGTAGTTGATTTTCTTGTTACTCCTCACACAGTTGATTTTCTTGTTGTAGGAGAGACACTATGGTAGATTTTGGTGTATTTTAGCAAGTCTAGGATGGTTTGTATTAACTGGCTGGCTTTTAATTTTATCCAGCAAAGCAATTTTACTTGAAAGTTTACACTTTCAAGTAAAGACATCTTGGCAAAGATTTAAAAATTTTAAATAAAATCGGCACTGTAAATGAATATCACTAAGTACAGTAGTGGTAAACTTTACTGTTCCACCGCCTGGTCAGACCAGTCACGCCTCCCTCCCTCCTGCACTCCAATAACTGGTCATCCCAGTCAAAGTTTAAAAACCAATAACTTCATTATTTTTGCCTAAATTTAGAAAAAATGGTTAAAATCTCAAATTCTATCGTATTTCTCAAAAATTTGATTTTACATTGATATTTTAATAAATTTTTAATTAACCCTTTAATTCAAACCCAATCCGAATTAATTAATATAATTGTGATCTTCGAACCCAATCCGAATTAATTAACATAATTGTGATCTTTCGACCCCCAAAAATTCAAGAACAATTTAATCTGAATCATTTAATACATTGTGATCTTTGCATCCCAAAAAATTCAAGAACGGATTGTCCGAATTTGTCCGACTTGCTCTATCATGTTCTGCATTTCCTTCTTAGTTTATTCTTACTTTTCTCCTACAGATATCTTGATCCAATAAATTATAATTTGAAAAGTTTGGCCCCTTGTAAATAATATGACTTTGCTGTTTTTCCTCACATAAAATTCGATAAATTAGTTTTATTTAAAAATATATAAATTTCTACTTATCAGAGAAACAAAGCAACCTATACCACGCTTGACGATCGACGCGGAATTCGGCATCCTAGATTGTGGCGGGAAATATCCAACGGTTTTCGAAATCAGCTGATTGTTTGTTTATATTACTTTTATTTTAAATTTAACACAAAAATTTAAAAAATAAAGTAATTTTTGTGTTCTTTGCAGTCGAAACAAGTAATTTATAGACCAGGGGTAAATAATTATTGTCAAACAGTGCCCATCCAAGGTCAACTACATGACCTCAGGCTATGGGCTATTTACATTATGTTAGGAGAGAGCCCTAAAATAAGGGGGAGAGCCATGACAACCTATCCTCTTTGTTTGAAAATGCTATTATTATTATATTTTAACTATTTTTTGAAATTAGACTTAGAATAACTAAATACAGAAAAATAATTCACCATCCGCTATTTTTAAAAGGCACTGAGACAATTCTTGAGTAAAAAACGTATAAAAAGCGATAACTTATCAAAAATCAGTGCTAAATCTGGCATACAGATGGCAGGATGATAGGACATTAGCAATGTTTATTAAAATAAATAAATTTTCAACAAATGTAAAGATACAGCATATTTATTAAAATAACAACATTTTCAACAAAGTCGACATTCTCATATTAAAAAAGTTTCAACAAAGTCGACAATCTCATACATACTAATACTTCTTATAAAAAAAAAGTATTTATCACACATTATTTTAAGAAAATAGGAAGAAAAATGGCTAATAAACAATTATTTTAAACATTTTTGTAGTAGAATATCGTATTTCATTCGCGAGAGGGATAATACTATTGTTTGTTTACACGAGGTAACAGATTATGCTCAGCAGTATCAAATTACAGTATAAATTGTCTTCGTTAGTTGGAAAAGTTTTTGGTATTATTAGATGCGGAATATCATCAAGAATGTAAATACAGTACACTCCCAAGTATCCAGCCTAATGTGGCGGAAAGGGAAGGCTGGATAACAAAAAAGCCGGATAGGCCGGAGTTCTATGAACTCATTTCTTTGCCCCACCAATACTAGAAGGCAAAGTTTTTATACCTAAACTCACTGTTATAATACGTATTTTCTCACTTATTGAGTACAAAGCACTCCATTTATCTCAAGCCACATAGAATGTGAACGCAGCCGCATCCCGGTGAATCATAGAAGCAGTTGCCAGTAAAGTGTCGAGTTAAAATAGAAGGCTCTGTACTGGTAGTTTATAAATGTTTATGTACTGCACTGCACGTTTCAAGAATTTATTAGAGAAAAAGTAAGTTAAAGGATATAAACTGTTCACATTTTAACATAAATTCTGTAATGCCTAACTTAAATGAAGGAAACATAAACAAAACATTAACGTAAATCGTAAGCCTAATTCTTAAGAAAATTGACTCAAACTGATTTTATTTTTCACTGATAAATGATTATACAGATATGAAAAGGTAGCCTACTTCTGCATTTTAGCTCTCTTCCACAATGCAATGTCCCTCCACTTATGCAAACAGATGATATCAGCTGGCGTCACTTCCTCCTGCTGACTGATATACTGCAACGCTGCCTCAATCCTCTTGAGCCCTTCCGAATGTGGGATGAGATTTTTCCTATCATCTAAGGGTTCCTGCTCCTCTTCTATTATGTCTCCTTGTGTCACCATTTCTATAATATCGTTGTCAGTTATTTCATCAACTTCGTCGTTTGCCATCCATTCTGTAATGTCCTCTGCAGTGATATCCTCACAGCCCGGCACTTTTTCCAGCAATGCAACAAGTTTAGCATTTTCATCTTCCACTTCAGTTCGCACATTGGTTCAGGGTTGGAATGTCCACCTTCATGGTCCAAAAGAATTTTCCAAGACCTTACAAGTGATGTGTTTGAAATCTCTTCCCATGCTTCCGACGACCACCTTATGACATCTAGCATGTCAATCTTTTTCAGAGCAGTTATGTAGTCTTCATTATCATCACTCGCTGATATCAATGAACTGAGAAGACACCAGCGATATTTTTTCTTTAGCTGTTCAAGGATTCCCTGGTCCATGGGCTGACAAATAGCTATTACATTAAGTGGTAAAAATAAAGCTTTGATGTCCCCATCTGTGAGTTCATCAGTGGCCTGATGCAAAGGTGTGTTGTCAAGAATTAACACAGCTTTTCTTGGTAAATTGTTGTTTTTCAGATGTTTTTCTACAGTTGGTACGAATTCATTTTGGAACCAGGTTTTAAAAATTTCTGAATTCATCCACGCTTTTTTTTGTGTGTGTAATATACAGGTAGTGATTCCTGATTTTTTTGTTTTTTAAAAGCTCTAGGTTTCTAGATTTTCCTATTAACATCAACCTAAGCTTGTGATTGCCAGTTGCATTGCTGCAAGCCAAAATGATGACTCGTTCCTTGCTTTTCTTGTATCCTGGTGCAGCGGCTTCTTTTTTCGATGCAAGTGTTTTTGCAGGGAGCATCTTATACATTAAACCTGTCTCATTGCAGTTGTATAACTGCTCCCCAGAAATTCCCTCTTTTTCTATAAACTTGAAAAGATGGTCTTTGAACACAGGTACAGCCTCTTTATCAGCAGATAATGCTTCCCCACTTACGGTAATCTGGTGAATGCCGAATCGTTTTTTCCAGTGATCTAACCATCCATCACTGGCAGTAAACTCTGAATCTTGTCCTTCTATTTGTCACTTAAATTCCAAAGCTTTTTCATGCAATATTGGCCCAGTTACAGGTACACCTTTTCTTAAGTGTTCATGCCACAAAAATAAAGCTCAACTTCTTTATGCTTACCTTTCAGCATGGTTTTTCTTACTTTTATTCCACTTCCACTAGCTTGTGCAGCACACCACTTTTCAATTTCTGCTAGATTTTTTTCCAGTCCCCCACTGTACTTTTCCCAACTCCTAACTCCGAAGCTATATTTCTTGCTGTTACACCAGAGTCTAGTCGCTGTATAGCGCGTAATTTCTCCTCCATAGTCACTATTAACTTTTTTTCGTTTATCACCCATTTTGAAATCTTCACTGTAGTACACTTAAAAAAACATTAAGCATACCCCAAGAACAATTTACGAATACTGTACGTACAGTACAGTTATAATCAGGAACAGCGGCAACAATTGAGGTTTGTTACACACTGACGAAACAATGAAAAACGAGCAGAATGCTGCTCTTTTCCTGTCACAACTTGTATTTTGCACACGACACATAGGAGGATCGTAGCAGACGCCGCTTCCAATGTCTTTGCAATGTTGCCAATGCAACACCTTGCCTTCCTCATTTAATTATGATAAAAGAAAACTAGGCCGGATAGTTGCAAACCAGATACTCAGGAGTGTACTGTATATAAAAACTTTTTTATCCGATGCCAAAATCATGAATAATTAGCATATGTAAACAATATATAATTTTTTTAATAAAAATTATATATTGTTTACATATGCTAATTAGGCCTAATTGCTTTCGCATTTTTTTTCTCTTATTCTTTTGATTCTTCAAGATCGGAAGAGCGTCGTGTAGGGAAAGATCTTTTGGTCCTTAATCCAAAATTAAAAAAATAATATCAGGACAAAAAAATCCAATTTTTTCGTTCCAAAAAATTAAAATGCAAAAAGTTATGGCAAAATATCAAATATTAAATATCATATTTCATATTTCTCGGAGCGTGAAAGGACTTTTTTTTTTTAACGAAAGGAGCGGTAAAGGTAGCAGATGCTCACTTGCCAGACTCACGGTGTATATGGACAACAAAATCCAATTTTTTCATTCCAAAAAATTAAAATGCAAAAAGTTATGGCAAAATATCAAATATTAAATATCATATTTCATATTTCTCGGAGCGTGAAAGGACTTTTTTTTTTTAACGAAAGGAGCGGTAAAGATAGCAGATGCTCACTTGCCAGACTCACGATGATAGATAACCAATTCTCATCATGCTAGTGTTGCTGAATAGTATTGTTATGTATTATTTATCAACAATGATATTTACTTATAATTTTCTAAAAAATGGATGTTTATGTTAGTGCAATGACAATGTGTCGATGATGTATATGTAATAGGACGCGAAGAAATAACCCGCTCCATTGTGTTAGTCTGTATTGTCTTATAGAAAGATTTAACCTAAAAAATTATCAGTACAATAAAATGTTGTTATAATTTTTATGTAAGGATTCTTTTTAAGAAAGCACACAACAAGTATTAGTGTATGTAATGTTGCCATATTTTCAAAAAAATCCCTTATGCCAAAAATTGAAAATTCCTTTACTGCTATTGTCCGAATTAAGCATTTAAATTACACATATATTAATTTTCCCAAACCAATTCAGCCAAACTTCCCCTGGCGGACAAAGTCTAAATTAAATTTTTCTAACGATTATTTTTGAATTAAAGCTATGGTGCTTCCATCTGTTGAGTTAATAATTAAATAAATTTAGTACTAAGGTGGCGCCATCTAGTAATTAATGATTATACTATAATTTTTAAATTAATTTTTCCCGAAATAAAATTTTGCCACTACACTGGACTCGGAAAAAATGAATTTAAAAATTATAGTGTAATCATTAATTACTAGATGGCACCAACCTTAGTACTAAATTCTAAATTTAATTAATTATTAACTTAACAGATGGTGGCACTATAGCTTTGATTCAAAAATAATTGTTAGAAAAATTTAATTTAGACTTTGTCCGCCAGGGAAGTTTGGCTGAATTGGTTTGGGTAATTTGAAAAATATTATCTCCTGATTAGTGTTGATATGAATATGTATTAGTTTATTAGTTTGGTTTCTGTTCTTTGAAATTTGGCCCAATTACGCAGCTGCCCCAATTAACCAGTGGTCCAATTAAGCAGAATCCATTGTATATAATCTTGAAAAAAAAAAAAAAAAAATTCTATAGGAAAAAAAAAAAAAAAAAAAAAAGAATTCTTATGTTCAAAACTGTTTAATATTAGTATTTAATTTTTGTGTATTTTACTGTCTTTATTTATTTTCATTAGAAATGTTGATAATGACTTGAAGTTGAGAATGTTTTTCTCAATTATAAATTCTCAACTTATCTGAGGCTTTACTTTTTTATTTTCAAAAATAAATTAAAAATTTAAATTATAATGAAATCTAGATAAGCAATTTAGTGATTTATAATTATTGAAATTATATAATTACATACATTAAATTATTTACCTTTCTCTGGATCTTTCTCTTTCTTGAGACCAAGCTCGATCTCTAGATCTTGATCGTGATCTGGTAGCAAGGCGTTCTGCTCTTTCTTTTGCACGATTACGTTCTAATGGAGATCTTTCATGTTCTCTTTCTCTGTCACGTATACGTTCATGTTCTCTATCACGTATAGGTGTTCGTTCACGTCTACTTGTGCTTTTTCTATCCCTGTCTTTACTGTCTCTATCTCTATCTCTATTTCTATCTTTGCCTCTATTATCACGTTCTTTCCTTTCTCGTTCTTTCTCCTTTTCTTCTTCAGCCCTCTGTAAAATAATTAGAAATAAATGTAAAGTTAAAAAGAGGAAATTCACATCAACATTACAAATACCAACATGAATCATAAAAATCAGCAAACAATATATATTATGTGAATGTATGTATGTGTACATACATATAAATATATATATACATACACACTTAAATTTATATATATATACATATAAATTCAAGAGACATTTACATTCACTCACATCAGTATCAGTTAATTTTTTAAGTGGCATAGTTATATGAACATTTATTTATTTATATAATCTGATAAAGCATTGCAATCAAACAGCTAATAAATCATATTTTTATAAATAATTGAAAAATATTTATCAACAATTAAATTCCTGCCGGCATGCTCTTCTGAATAATTCAAGCAGGCAATAAAATTATACAGTATGGTTGCCACAATTTTCAAAATAAATAAAAATTATACAAGATAAAACTCACAGCACTGTATATTTTCTTCTTCCGGAAACTCCTAGAAAAGTCTGGTACATCAGGGTAACATCTTACTTATAACAGATACTTTCCAACAGACTATGATGTAATTCTTTAATGAATCTTAAAACAGTTGCATTGAACCGTATGTGTATTAAGAGGAAAATAGTTTAAAATTAAATTAAAAACTATAAACAAAAAAATAGTCTCTAGCTTTTAATTATAAATGGAGGATTTGAAAGTTTAACTGACACTTTAAAAACTTGGAAATGAATTTTTTCAATATTCTAAAAAATTGTCGAATGATTCTTTTAATTTACTAAAAGTATCGAATTATGTAATTGATAGTTTAAAAAAAAAATCAGAAAATTATAGAATTAATGAATAGCATAAAATCAATTAGAAGCTTTTAACTGTATTTGAAAATTATAATGAATTTAATTTACTACATTAAAGTCTTTAAATAATCATTAATCTGATTAATAATCCAAAGAAAATTTATCACTATTATGAATTTTTAAGATTGTTAATGTTAAAAATAATAATCATAAATTTGTCATTTTTAAAAGATTTATATGCATGTTTTTAGATAAGTTTTAATTTCAATTTATATAATTTATTTAAAAAATTTTTAAATGAACATTTAATGTAAATTAATAATCCTCTACTATTAATGTAAGCTCATTCATTACATGAAACAGATATATTAATAAAATAAACTGAATATATGTTCAATAAATTTCCTTTTGGAATTCCATTTTCAATAAAACCAAATTGACAGACTCTCACCCATAATGAAGATAGTACTTCTTTCCACAGCAGATAGTAGTTTGGAGTTCTTCCATTTCATTAAGCATTACAGAGCTTTCCAGCCCATTCTTGTTATTAATGATAAAATGCAAGCACTAATGGGATATTCCTAACCATTGCCAACAAAAAATATTAAAATTGGATTATTTCACAATAGGAAAAAATTGTAAAAAGAGTTGCTATATTGATCTACACATTTGTAAATAAAAATATTAATTATTTTTATATGGAATTTTTATGTAACTCATTAATTAATATTTTGAAAAAGAATATACAATTTATTTTGATGTCTCTAGAATACCACCTTAAATATTTTTATAAATTTGAATTTTATATATAAATATTTGTTTGTAACTTTGTAGACTATTTTGATAAAAAAAATTCATTTGATTTTTCTGACAAAATTTGAATTCTTCAGAAAAATATTTATACCCAAATTAGTTTTTTGTTGTTGTTTCTTCTAAATTGTTATAATTTTTCATATTCATTAACTTTTATTGCTCTCTTAAAAATAAAATAATGAATAAACAAAATAACTGATGATATTTAACTCCATTTTTTGATTTTCATACTACAATACAGTATATCTTAATCTATTAACTTTTACCTGCTATTAATACAATATTTTGACTATAAAACAGAATATTTCTCAATCACTTTACAGAATATCTCATTCATAATTTGGTTTAAAGTATTTATTATATGTAGTTTTATATATCTAATATTTGTATTTTTAAAAACGGCTGAAAGATTGTAATAAGCTATATAAAACTAATATAATCATTCAAATATTTGTTTAACTTAGTACAATAGCTGTAACAATTCAGCAATATTCCTTTAAATATAAACAGTTAACATTATTACAATATTTTCAAAAGTTCATAATTTTTACTATTATATTTTTCTTTTATTAAAGAGGAATAAATAAAATTATAAAACAGAATTAGTGAATATCCAATTAACATCTTAAACATGCATTTATAAACTTCTAGCTTAAAAAAAATGATACTTGAAATTATGTAGACATGCATTTTAAGCTTTACAGCTCTTCTTCTTCAGTAAATAGTTACAAGAGAGAATAATATTCAAAAATTAAATATGTTTTATGTTTCATTTTTGACACTGTTATATCTCGTAGCTATTTGTTAGAGATTATAAATCTGAAAATAATTCTTACATATTCTGAAATATAATTACTCTTAAGTTAGAATTTTTATATAGACAAAAGGGTTAAGTATAAAATATACAATAATTAATTAATTAAATTTACACATTATTTGTATATTTCTTAATATTTATTCATGCAACATAAATTTTTAACTGACTAAATACAGATTATTGATGCATGATGCAATAAAGGCAATCAATAGTTTAATATAGAAAAATTATAAAACAAATATAATAAAGTTTTGACTATCAAACAAACAGAACCTAAAGAATATTTGGATAATCAAAAAATACTATTTGCTATGAAATTTTATCATTATTATGCAACAAACACGTCTTCCAAAGCAAAGACATGTCTAAATGTTAAAATTAAGTATTTAAGCAAAGACATGTCTTCCAAATATATTGAATAATCAATAATAATTATTATTATATGGTATGAATTATAATGTTTGTTTATCTATTACTTTTAATGTTTCAAGATTTTGTTCAATTGATAGGACCACATTTTACTTCTTTTCATTTATCATGTTACTGAAAACAAAATTAAAAAAAACAATACAAATCAAATTATCAATAAAGCTGAACAAGGTAATTATGTGCCTGATAATGGATAAAAAGCAGTGAAGATCTATAATAACTTAATAAACTTGCAGAAGATAATGCTAAAACGTTAACTACAGACATCCGTTCTTCATAGAGCTTCAACAATAATGATGAATATTAAACACTTTAATAAAAATTATTGCAATGCAACTATGCCAGATAAACAGCCAAAGGACAGATAATTATGATATACTATACTACTATATCATAAAATATGACAATTTACATTAAACTGCATGATAAATTTGAGTACTTTTCCTAACAAATGGCAACAAACAAATTAAGTTTCATATTAAGTAGTAAATATTTATTATTTACTATGATACTTATTAATATTCAAAACATTCATTTATTTAATTATTTAATTCATACCAAATAATAAATAAATGAATATTCAAGATTGACATCTCAAGTAAATAATGGAGTGAAACTAAATATAAAAATAAATCATATAAATCGCTAAGAAGAATAAAGTATTTTCTAGGAAAGTCATAACAACAACAATTAAATGTCTAAAAATTGTCAGTGATTATCATATTTTAAAGTATTTTTTAAATTCCATATAATACAAAATATATTTACTTATGAGGGTTTCTATTTAAATTAAACATAAATATCATGGAAATCATCTTTAAGCATTTCAAAATATAATAAGTAAATTAAAATACATTAGAATATGATATTATTGCAGAACTACTTTATTATTCTTTTAAATTAATTATATTTTGTTACATCCAGATTTTTACAAGCTCAATTTCTGTTTTGTAGGTATTTCTTGAAGAAAACCAGAATGATAAACTTTTGTAAAAAATTTAAATATCATCAGTTATTTTCAATTTATTTCATTGATTTTCTTTATCACCTCATGGAGAAATGAACTAATTTATTTTGAGACATCAAATATGAAAAATTTTTGATTTTCAGGAATATTGTCTTTATTTTTTATTAGTAAATAATTTGATTGATAATTTGATTGATAATTTTTTTCTCAGATATATTTTTTGATAAATATATTATAGAGATGTATTATGAAATTTATTAATATTCAAAATACTCATTTATTTATTATTTAATTCATGCTATTTTAATTCACAGGAGCATGACAAATATAGTGTAATCATATTCAAATAACAGCACTTTAGATAAAACTATGTAGTAAATATTTTGGAAGTATAATTTTCTAACTTTGATTGTAGCTAATAATTATTTATATTATGTAAATCTTATTTTAGTAAATAACTGATTGATTAACACATTGCTGCCTGGCCGGGGTGAAGTAGAATCAAATTTAGGTCATCACAATTTGTCTAGCATTTTACAATATTTTTTAATCTGTTTGTTGTTTTGCATAAACTAGTCTGGTTACTTTTTATTAATAAATTTTTTGTTTTTAATAAAATCAAGAGGATTTATTTCATATAATAGAACAGAACTGAATTTTGTATTATAATTCATCAATTTGTAAGTAATTATTGAAAAAGCAGATATTGACAATTATTCTATACTGCAACAGTAAAAAGCGAAGAATTCCCTAATTTTTAAAAATTATTATAACTATAATCAATCATATTTTACACTAGAAATGTAATAAATTCTCTACAATAAATCAGTAATAAATTCTCTACAATAACCAAATTAATATTTATTAAATGCAGATTAAATCAAATTTTATAAATATTTCACATATTTTAAAATATTGTTTACTATTGTTTAAAAAAATTATAAAAAGCCAAATTTATGATGCTAGAAAACAAAAGTTATTTTAAACTAAAACAAATAATGACAGCACCACATGTAAAGATAGACTAATCTGAAAATTGTGCATGAAACTCAATAAATACAATTTTAAACAGAACTGTATTACATACAGTGCTAGGCAGTAACAGGAATTTTTAACAACTGGTATGCAATATAGACCTGGGCATCAATGTGTTAATAGTATAGACACTCTATGATAATATAAATTGATAGTTTTTTTTCGTCTTTCAAATGCAGTAGATAAACCATAACCATTAATGACTATATTTTAATTAAAATGTGTTTAATAAACCAAATATTTCTAGCCAAATTAACCCCTAGTATAATAATTCCAAATTAAACTTGTAATTTTAACAATTAATTTTCAAATCATGGCTATGGTTCCACCATTTGTTCAGTTAATAATTAATTAATTTTTAAATGTGAACTAAGATGACACACCTCAGTTCGAATTTAAAAATTAATTAATTAATAACTCAACAGATGGTGGCACCATAGCCTTGATTTGAAAATTAATTGTTAAAATTATAAGTTTAATTCGGAATTATTATACTAGGGCTAGAAATTTGGCTAGAAATATTTGGTTTAACATTATGTTATTTCCTAGTTAGTTTCAATTAGAGTATATTGTATTTTGTAATTTCAATTTACATTTTTTTCCAATATCAACTAACAATATGTTTATTATATTTTAAATTCTTTCTCTTTGTTGTCTGGAAAATAAAAATGATACAGAAGACATTTGTATAAGTCAAGCAAAACAAGTAAAACTAAAATAAATTGCATGAAATGAAACTAAAAGCTGTTATTGATCATGATCAATATATAAGAGCACCAATTTTTTGCATTATATGTTAGATAAGTTGAATTTATATCAAAATTTATTGAACTGTTTGTTCACAAATTGTGCAAATTTGTGAACAAACATTCCCCAACTTTGCAGTAGGTAAGCTGTGAAGAATATGTAAAGTGTACATATATGCCAAATTATAATAAATGTTATATAAATATATATATAGATCATAAATATAATATTTTTATTATGGTAAATTAAAATATTATATTTATGATCTATATATATATTTATATAACATTTATTATAATTTGGCATATATGTACACTTTACATAATGCTATGATAATTGGTTATGGCTTTAATATTGACAGTCAATTACAATAATAATTTTATTAGTAATAACATTAACATTTGTCAGTAAAGTACTATTAAATGTTAATGTTATTTTATTATAAATCTTGATAAAGTTTTTTTATATTTTTATTGTTTTATTGTATTTTTATTACTGTAATATTATTTATTTAATTTTTTAAGAAAATTATATAAGTTCAAAATTGCACAATTTAAGATTGTGTAAGTTGGGGAGCATCTGTATTTCATGTCAAATTTCAAATTTTTGTTTTACTGGAAGTATACTATGATATATACCAGGGCTGTCCAATAGGCGGCCCCCGGGCCGCATGCGGCCCGCCAAGCCATTTTGTGCGGCCCGCGAGGCTTTCACAGTTTGTAATAGAATATTGCTTTTTAATATTTTTTCACTTTTATTTATTACTTTATTGAGAGAATAATCAAAAGAAACCTAAAATTGAATTATATTAACTCAATTAATTAATTTTTCTTAATTATTAGTAATTATTTAATGATCAACAAGCTATCAATGACATATCACATTTTTATAAGACTTTCAATTACGTCAATTTTAGTTTTAGCTATTTCAGTTTAAATTGTTACTGTATATTAGTTATTTTTGGTTTCTAACACACATTTCAGTGATTGTGTAACCATTGTTGTGAGATTGTGTTTTAATTTTATTTTACTGTTTACTGTAATTTAATTTTATTTTTATTTTACTATGAGCTCGTTGCATTTTGAAATGAGTTAGAGAAAACGTAAAATAGAAAATGAAAATTAAGTATATTAGTAGCGGTGGGAAAATGACTTTTTCATAACAAATCACATGTTAACTGCTTGGTTTAACGAATGTTTTCCTGACTTTTGTGATTTTAGTCGGAAAGTATAAGTACTATCAACGTTTGATAGTACTTATTTGTGTGAAGGTGCATTTTCTAACATGAAAATTGTTAAGAATCGATTCAGAACCTGCCTTGGAGATTCTTCTTTTACGTATTCTGCAGATAACTAAACAGGAATGGATATAAATATCCAGCCCTTGTAAATGCTTCTGCCCGCCATCATTTATCACATTAAATAGATACATACATACCATTTTTGTTTATATGTTTATTAGATGCAATCTGGTAAATATAATTTTGTAATAAGGTTTGTTAATCTGGAAATAAAATTGGTTTCCAAAAAGCGTTATATTTATGCGTTCCGTTTGTTGACATTAGCGTATCAAGACCAAAGCCCCGCCCCCTTTTTTGTAACTGCGGCCCTCCATATTTCTACTAAACATGGCTGCGGCCCTCGGGCTTATTATAATTGGACAGCCCTGATATATACAATACGTATTGATTTCTAAAGAAATTAATAGTGTCAATAATAAACTAATATTTGAATTTGGCTTCTCTACTAAAACAGTTAAATGTTAATTATAGCAATTTCTTTTTTTTCAGCAATAATTATTCTTTTCTTAATATATATCACCATATAAGGAAATGAAAATAACTGAAAAATGGTCAACATATTAAAATAAATATAAAAGAAATGCAGATACTGTTTTACTGAGACAGGTTTTGATCTCTAATGAGAATAATCACTGAGAATAAATATTAAATAAGAAAAAAGAATTGTGAATTGATCTGTTACAATAGCATGTTGATTTCTTTAATGTATAAATTATGATAATTATCAATAATATTAAATTGGTAAGAATCAATAGTTAACAAGTCTATCACCTGTTTAATTTTCATATTTTTTTGAATAATCTGTGAAAGATTAAATATCAAAAGAATTTATCATTTTCATAATTTATTCTGAAAAATCTAAAGCAATTTAGAATATTCAACTCAATAAATTATATAGAAATTATTTTCTGAGATTTTTCATATATTATTTGTTTTTATTATTTTTAAGTTATAGTATATTATACAAAATATATATTTTTCATTTTATCTTAGTCTTTTCATTTTTAAAAGAAAAGTTTAAAATGATGAAATATATATTTTTAAGGTTGAAGTACTGGGAAAACATGTTAATAAAAACAAAATTTGTAATGTTTTCATAAATAGCAAAAATATGTTTTATAAAATTTTTAATTAAATTGTTCATATGAGTGATTGTTAGAATGGATTAAATTTGTTCTGATCAGAATGACACTGTTTATCTTACAAATGTAATATATTTAGAATTTGTTAGAAAAACTTGGCTATTACCTAAAATGTGTGCCAAGAAAGACAGATCTAGTAATCTTTTAGCTTACCTTTATTAAAATTATTAATTCTATTAATAGGCCAAGTCTATTGAAAATACAGTATAATTTCATAACAATTCCATAAAGTTTAAATGAAAAATTGTTAATTCTTTCTGTTAAAAAATATGTTATAAATGAAAATGTTTAGGTAAAAACCAATCATACTGTCAATAAAGTTACTAATTAGAATATTCAAAATTTGGTATGGAATTATTATTATACCTAAAAAATAATAATAAACAAGTCTGTTTTTCAGATATTTTTATCTGAAAAAGAAGAGATGAAACTTTCATAAAAACTCAGTATTTGCATTTTCAGATTAATAGAAAAATTACAATGGTAAAAAAATCAAAAAATAGAATGAAAAAATATAAATATAAAAATAAGAAATAGAATATATAAGATCTTAAAAAATTTAATATCATGATAAGAAATAAAAACTCAGTATTAAAAATTTTTATAATAAAAACAAAATGCTTAAACTTAAAAGATATATTATAATTTATAAGTTTAGCTTCTATCTAAATTCACTAAATTAACAAAGTTAATAGCAGATATCCACTTTATTAATGTATGATATTTAATTTATATCTTCCAGATTGTGAAAGTTTTATAGTACAATAATAGTGTTTATGAGTTATATAATGTTTATTAAACCTTTCTAATTAATCATATCATCATTAAAATAAATGTGTACTGAACATAAGATCATGAAAAATGGAGTAGAAAAATCTATGTACTGTTATTTTATATTACAAAACTTAAAAAGATCAGAAGAATACTTATATATTTTATTTAGCCATTAAAATATAAAAGATTATTACAAATATATATATTCATTTTTAATATAAAGACCTTTTATTTGATTACATATAACTGAAATGAAAAATTGAATTTGTACTGTGAAAAGCAAAATTTAATGGATCATTTTTTAAATATTTAATAAAATGTTAATAATGTATTAATTATTAATTTATTTTAAGATAAAAATAATTAAATTTTAATATATTCTGAAAAAATTTGCATTTAACATTGTTTTGTTTATAA
Organism: Olivierus martensii; assembly: GCA_000484575.1. NCBI lineage: Eukaryota > Metazoa > Arthropoda > Arachnida > Scorpiones > Buthidae > Olivierus > Olivierus martensii. The sequence goes on from AYEL01069614.1 coordinate 19,638, forward strand.
AAAATGCAATTACCTATAGAAGTTAAATGAATATTAAGCATAGCTACAGTAATTTAGTGTAGTACAGACAATTATATAAAAAACAAATTACATATCAAAAATGACGAAATGCCAATCAATTTAAGTTTTGATCTGTTATATTTATTTAACAGAATTTGTTGATAGACTTGTTTGTAATAAATCTGGTAGAGAATAATATAATGGAACTCAATGTTACTATATTATGAACATAATAAACTTATTTCATATAGCAAATGGCCATATTGTCAAATAAAGCTAGGAAAGCAGCATGAAGAGATGCATAACTTTCCTATTATTCTATATAAAACATAGTATTGAAAATATTATTCATTGTTAGTTATTGTTGTAAGAATAGAATAAAGAAAACAAGAAAAATTGAGGAAAAGAGAGCCAATAAACCAAATATTTTAGATTAAATAACCATTGAGTTTATAATAGTTCTATTAATCTGATGATATAAAACTGAGTTTTTAGAAAAGTTAATTTACTAACTGTTTATACCGGATCTTAATATAAAAATTTTATATAAAAATCTCATTCAGGCAATATTATTTATACTTTCCAGAATGATTTATCAAGAAACTCATTATTAAAATATTTAATCTAAAATTTCAAATTATAGTTTATTTCTTAAAATTTAGGAAAGAATAAAATTTTAGATTAAATGTAAAATTTTAAATTAATATTATAAATCAATAATTCTTATGTTATATTAAATATCATTCATAACAATTAAATCTTTTTAAATAATTACTGTACAGTAAAAAAATATGTAAAATTATTCAATACATTCAGAATAAAATTTTTTAATGTTAAAATTTAATATGTCATGAATGTTTAAATTATTGCTAAATAAATGTCTTAAATGTATATAACTAATATTATAACTAAACTATAATAATAGATAAACACACCCACACATACATACATATATTGATATGTGAAATTTTCATGTGCAAAGAAAGTATATTACTTATATATTATAAGACCTTAATCATGCCAAATATACCCACATGTATTGAAGTTATGATAGTTCCCATTTTTGCAGCATGCATAATTTTGCAATATTTTAAAAGAGAATACCCAGTAAATAAATCTCCCAAGATATAAGTGCAATTAGAATCAATATGCAGTGATGATCCTGAATTTTATGTAGGTGATCGAAGTGATATATTGAACCAATAATTGCACCATTAGTTCCATTTAAAATAATCTGATTCTACCTGTTTCAAAACGAATAAATTAGGATGTTTCAATTTCAATGAATTTGGCTGATTCAATTGGAATGAATTACGTTGTTTCAATCTGATAGAATAATGCTGATTCAACTGGAATGAAATAGCCAATCGTTGGCGAATCACTTGCCTCCAAATATCTTTCTTTGAATTTTCCTATGAATTATTTTAAAAAATGTAAAATGGAAACATTATTTTCTTAAAAAGAAAAATTTAGACAAAGTGTTGATACAATTTTTCTATCCACTTTAAAATAAATAGAATAAATTAAAATCTGATAAACATTATTGAAGAAATGTTGAATACAAGAAAGTAGTTTTGAAAATTTTATAATTTAAAAAATAATGTTTAGAAAAATAAGAAACAGTAATATCATTATATTTTAAAACAGAGAAATAATATATCAATATTTTAAATTAGTCCACTGAAGGATTAAATTTCATAAACATTTATAATTTATTTTTATTGCAAAATTATAAACAAATAATTTTTTATAATATTGACTGCTACTAAGATGTTTTGGATAATATTCTTAATGTGATTAATGTATAATAATAGTTACATAAAAAACCACTTGCTTTACTTGTATACCACAAAGCAGAAAGCACTAATAGCAAGGAAGATATTTATTGCCATATATGGCAATAAATATCTTCCTTGCTAGTAGTGGTTTCTGCTTTGTGGTATAATGTATAATATATACAAATTATATATTTAAAAAGTTATCAAAAATATATACTATAATAATTACAAATTTACTGCAATTCAAGGAATTATATAATGTTTAGAATATTTAAATTAATCTTAAATTTTAAATAATTTCCTCTTAAACATTGTTCAACATATTAATAGCAGAAATGACTAAATCTGACAATGTGTTTTGTTAATGGAAATTAGCTATAATATGATTGATGAACAGGTGAATGCTATTTGTAAAATGAAAACTTTTTGCATACAAGTATTGGATTTTAAGCAATCTCATCTTAATTATAACTTTCATAGTCCATAGAGAAATATAAATTTTGTCAACAGAATCTATACTTAGACATGATCACTTTACTCAAGTGCTTTGTTGTTAATAAGTACAGTATTTATTGAAAGAAATTTCTTAATTTTTAGTTGTTTTATGCAAATTTTTTTAGAACATGTATAAAAATGTTATATAGAATAACATTAATAAAAATGTTTACAGGAAGTAATTTTGGTGATTAAATTATTGGAACTGAATCTAATACTTTTAGAAAAGCCATATATGGTTATAACACATTTTGAAAGTAATGAAAGGACACACAATACTGTTCATGCAACAGGAATAAAGGAGTCTATCTACATTATACACCATTAGAAGTAATGACAAAATATTAAAACAATTTTTATTGCTGGAATGAGGCTAAGAATTTGCAAATCTGTGAAATCAGGACCAAAGGAAATTTAGATGGAGCAGTTTCTAAATGTGAATAAAAAATCAAATGAAAAAGTAATCTGGGAAAGCTTCTCATCATAAATGAGAAATTTTTATCTATGAAAACTTTAGGAAAAAAAGATAAAAATCCTACAGATTCAATACTAATAGTGACTGGTTTGCTGATTTTAAAAACTATACATATTATACATTCCATAACAAGTTATTTTCAAATTTTTCGAAGGTAAAGTGTTAAATATGGCACATTATTTTATTTTTAAATATTAATTTAATATATATTTAAACTGTGATATTCTTTGAATTAGATTAACTACTAAATTGAAACTAAATTTGTTTCAGTTTTGAGTAATATTTTTTATGGTCTGATCCTAACTTATTTTTTTCATAAGCCTTGCCATTTTTATTGAGTAATTTTTTACAACTCAGTTCCACAAGAATGTGAATTTCACATTATAGCAAACTAACTGTATTAGAGAAAACAAATAAAAATATACTATCCCTATGATTCAGAGAAGAAAATTAGGAGGAAAAATTTGCATATTTTACCTGACTTAATTTAGCAAACAATGCTAATCAAATCTAAGTCTTCATGAAAAAGTGTAGGTATAAATTAGTTAAGTAATTCAAAAGTTATAGGTTATGTAGATATTAGATAACAGAAATCATAAGGACAACCAAAACAATGCATGAGAATATGTAAACAAAAGCATACTAATCACTGAAATAGTATTTTTTTTCTTTATATTTCCTTATTTTTCTATTACATTATTATTTTTTAGTTAAATAATTTTCAAATTAAAAAATTCCTTTTTAAATACAATCATCAAAAAGTGAGAACTAAAATTTCTATTATGGTAAATTCAAAAATATGTATTTATATAAATTATAAAATAAAAATAGTGCATGTTATTTGTGTATGTGTGCATGTGCTTGTATGCGCGCATGTGCATGCGTGCGTGCACATGCTACCTTGACTCATCAATAAATAAAACTATGATCGTAAATACAGGTCCTGTTGAGGTCTGAAGTGTTTTTAAATAAACCTAATTAATAAGCAAAATATTAAAATTGTAAAATCTCGCTTAATTTTTATTGAAATTTATTAGATATTTTATTATCATTCTAAAAATGTAAAAATTTTGAGTTATTTTTTCACATCTTTTTTTCATTATGCACAATTGGAGAGAGAACAATTTTTATATGAAATCTTGGTCATCCAATGAAATGTTTGGCATTTTTGGATAACAGCAAGTCTTATGAATAAAATAAGCTATGGCTGAAGATAATCAAATAATATTTTTAAAAATTATCGATAAAAAACCAAGTATTATGCAAATTTTCATTAAAGTTAATTAACTAATTAACTAATTGAAATCAAAAGTCTTGCAAACCAGAAGGTAATGTTTCCTTACACTTAATGCAAGAGAAATTCCTGGGTATCATTAATTTTAGTATATTAATCAATTCATGAAGAAATATTTTTATAAAAGCAAAAATTATTTTCATAAATTAGAAAACATATACAAATTAACACATTTCATTAAAACAAAATTTTGTAAAATGTAGACTATTTTCAGGCTAGTAGCTATTATTGCAGTTTTTTGTTCTAAAAGAAAAACTGCATTAATAACATAAGTTTAAATTAATAGTAATTAAAAATATACAAATATTAAAGAAATTATTTAACTGAATTCAATTGCAATACTTTTTAATTTAGTCAAATGATCTAATAAAATCAAACTTAACATATTTTTTATTTATATGCTTATACAAGAATCCTCTGCCTGTGAACATCAATTACAAATTGCACTTAAAAGAATGCCATTTTATTTTTAAATTTGTAAAATAGTTAAAACTGTATAAAAATTACAAAAAATTAGGAGAATGAAGTAAATTAGTAGCAAAGATATTTTAAAATTACAATTCCATAAACACTCCATAAACTAATCACATTACTTTGAACACTGACCATCTCTCTTCCTTTATAATTTTTTTTTAGTCACATCAAGTTTGACTCCTTTGATTGTGATATCACAAATTTGAATATTCCTTTCCCTCCTACTTAAAAATTTTTTTGCAAATTTTACAAAAAAATAAAAGTACATAAAATAGAAAACAGGAATTACTTTATACATATACTTGGTTATATATATATTCTTTAACTTCTTTCAAACAATTAAAAATAAATATCTTAAAACTAGATATAATGCAGGTGGTGTATGGAAGTTACTCATACCAGCTTGCATGAACCATTTTTTAAATTTTCAAAATTTCCATTTTTTTTTTTTGCAAACCATATTATTAATAATGGAAAATGATTATATATGGATATATTTGTAAAGTATTTTTTAGTAAAGTATTAGTATTATTTGTGAAGTATTCTAAAGTATGCCCAGCAGTTAAATTCTAAATTAGCAATGGCTATGAACTAGTGAATGGCATTTTAACAATTATTAATAATGGAAAATGATTATATATGGATATATTTGTAAAGTATTAGTATTCTAAAGTATTCTAAAGTATGCCCATTCAGCAGTTAAATTCTAAATTAGCAATGGCTATGAACTAGTGAATGGCATTTTTAACAATAAACTTGTATATAGTGAATGAGTAAATCAATGTTTTGTAAGTTTCATTCTAAATAAGTTAAAAGTTGCAACATTTTTCTGGTTGTGATCATCTGACAATCTATGGTTGTTAGATTGATTCACAACTATAAATGTATATATGTCTACCAATCTATATATGTAATTTTATTATAAATTTTACTGATTTATATAACAAAGTGGAACAAAAAATTTCCTTATATAGTGGACTCTTGATTTTACAAACTTGTGCTGACCTCTAAAAATGTTCCAAAATTGAAAGTTTGTAAATGGGAATGGAATTAATTAACAGAGACTTTTTGGGACCAACTAAATAATTCATAAAAACATGGAGTTCATAAATTGGAGATTCATAAAAATGTGAATTCACTGTAATAATAAAATATTCAATATTCTTTATTGTAAATTCTATATAGCTAATTGAATACTTTCACAGATTTTTGCCAAATTGTTGTGTCCATAGCCCATCTATGATTGGCTACAGATACAACAATTTGGCAAAATTAACAAAAGCATTCTGTGAGAATCAACTAGGTCTATGGAATTTGCAATAAAGAATATTGAATATTTTATTATTATAATGAAATTTTTTTTCTCTCCACTTTATTATAAATCAATAAAATTTATAATAAAATTATTTACATAAATGCATACAATTTTTCTGCAATATGATTTTTAAAAATTTACTATTATTATATATTTTACAATTTATAACAAACATATCTTTCAAATATGTTACATTTAAAGTTTTAATTTTTGAAATAATTAAATGTAAGCATTTTATATTTTATAAAAAATTTATCATGTTATAGAGATGTAAAATTATAGCTATTTTTACAGTGAGATCATAATTGAAAGGATCCTTCCTTCTATATCATTTATCATCACAAATCTATTACATCTTCCCCAACAGCATAATGCAGTTTATGGTTGTTCCCTATATAGCATTTAATGCATTTAGAATAGAATTTTAAATGGCAGTGTGTCTATCAAAAATCTTTGCTTTATAATCAAACATTTATTCAAGAATGAACTACAATATACTATTAACTGGTGCAATCAATAATAAATACTAGTAGTCCTCAATTTATGACTACTCATACATATGATAATGATATAATCAGTAAATTCTATGATTGGTCAATACAATCCCATGGATTCAAGTCTCTAACTCAATGGTCTGATATGGAAATCATCCTTATTTTTATGTCTGATTCTTGTAGTTTTGTGTTCTTTATGCTTATTAAGATAATGTATAGTGTCCTAATAAACATTAAGTAATGAGAAATCCATAAATTTTGGGCATTTATGATTTATGACAGCAAAGTTCAAACCTGTACCCTGTCATCAGTCAAGGACTATCTGTATCATTTAATACAATAGTGACTCTCCCAACTTACTTAATATACTTTGCAAATCTTATATAAGTCAAATTTTATATAAATTGGGGCACTCTTATGTTCTGTATCAATAAAAATAAATTTAGAAAAATACAACTTTTTGTTTATGAATAAATTTCAGAAAACATAATTTTCAACAAAAATTTTCAGTTCTTTTGTCAGCTTAAGATTTAAGCAAGTGATTTATGTATCTATATGAATAGACAGTACTGTTAAATCATAGAAAAACGACTTTAATTAAATAGTATAAATTTTTATTCCAATATAATTTAAAAAGTGGTTTTTATCTTGAAAAAATTATAAATATGATATTCTTTATCATAAAAATCAGTAAACAATAAATATGATAAGATCATCAAGTCAAAATCAATATCAAAAGTACTATTAAAGCTATTATCTTATATTAATTCTTCTCTATTTCAGATATAAAAACTTTTTGACTAAAGAGGAAAAACCAAGCACTAAGCAGAAATAAACCTTTATTTCACAAAGAAATGTTTTACTTCGAATCTTTCAACAAGCAATTTCTGTGTTTGAAATTATCCAATCTGTGATGTTAAGAGCAATATCCTTTCATTAATGAATTTCAGAAATATCCTATATGTTTATTACTGTGAATAATCTTTTCATAATGCATTTTGAAACAAAATAAGGCATATTTGTTTATTAATTTAAAATTTTAAAGTAATACAAAATAAATAGGCATTATTCAACGAATCTTAAAATATTTTTCCTAGATTAATTAAATTCTCAATTTGTGTTAAAAGAATTATTTCTGTTGCATATCTTAATATTTGATATCATATTCTTACTAGAAAAGTAATCTTGTTGACCTTTCTATAACGAACATCATGTGAAAAAGTTAAAGAAAATAAGATTTATAACTTAACGAATTTTAAACTTTTGGTTTTAAATTTTATACATATATATAAATTAAAACCAACTTCAATCAAAATGGATTTATATACCTTAGTGATTAAATTTCTGAAGCGAGAAGGAAAAATTACAGGATTTCCGGTTAGTAGTGAGATCAAAGTTTAATCAAGAAAGATCAATGTCTGCAAAAAATATTTAACTACCAATTTAATCTATTCCAAAATATGTATTTATTTAAACTAATTCTGTTTTACCTTTATAATTTAACTTTTTAATTCTGCATATTCAAATGATTTGAATTAGTTTAAATGTAACTTTTCCAATTTGAACGTTGTGTTAAGGCTAAATCCACATCCAGTTTTTCTAGGAAAGAGTAATTATAATGAGTTGTCGTTCTGGTCGATAATCTCCCTCCGGTTTCCCGTTTGCTTCCCATTGTATACTTTAACGTCGCCATATCAACTATTGATAAAATTGTCATTCGTGTTTCTATTTATGACATGGTAAATTTATCCATAAAAGTTATAAGGCTGTATAATATGTTCCTCATACTTTAATTATGTGAAATAAAGTTATCTTATTCGTGATCTATTCGTAGCAATGTGATAAAGTTTTGTAATAGTACGGTATACAGTAAAAGTGCAAAAATAAAAATAAAAAATTGTTTAACAAATTTGTGCTGACGATTTAGATATATAAAACTTGTAGAGTCACCTTAACATAAACCCATCAACACGAAATTTTGTAAGAACCTGTTCAGATCTACCTGTAAAAGGCCTCTTGCATTTCTTTCTACATCTTATCTAATAGAAGTTGCATGACTACCTGTAAGATTGTCAACTCCATTACCTCCGGTATCTAAACGGGTTTGTGAGATGCTGCTAACCTTGAATGAAAAAAAGAATGCGGTTACTAACCTCTACTAATTTTACATAAATAGTAACTATATCTTTAGGTTACTGGCACGAGACGTATATTCGAGAGTATATATTTTTAAGTTTAGAAATTCATTGATTATCTTTTTCAATCGAAAATTTTACATTTTGCATCCGTATATGGGTTTCCTTTCTTTTCTCCTCTCTTTTTTTAGAAGGCATAAAAGTAAAGTAATATATAAAGACATAAAATGATAGGGAATCATATGATCGTAGAAAACATTATTATATCTTACGTTGAATTAAATTTGAAATACAATACCATTTTATGATTTTAATAAAAATTTTATTTTGTTCGTTCTTTGTTCAACTCTCTTCTTTTCATTGTACAAGTTTCTTATTAAAATTTGAAGGGTAACAAAATTAATATTGCAAATATTCAGATATAGAAGTAATGCAATATTTAATTTAAATATTTTCATATTTTTTGATATAAACAATATTTTCGTTGATGTAGATGAATATCAATTTTTCTTTTAGAATGTTCGTGCTACTATTAAAAAAATGAAAATAGTCATGCTACGATTAATAGCTATGTTTAATGAGTTAAATTCGCGATTTTTCAAACTATTCTTTTGTTCTAATGTTTCATAAATATCCTTTTATCTCATATTATTATTATTATTATTATTATTATTATTATTAAAAGGATTCCGAGACGAGGATCCGATAACATTGATTTACGACAACATATAAATTTTGGAGTTAGCTGAATATAAAATAAACACTATATAAAGTGTAATCTAGTTATGAATAAAAATTAACTTAAGTACATATACGTACTTCAAGTTGGGCGGACGCATTCGTAAAATTTTAAAATATATTCAATCGTTAGTGCTGCGTTAATGCTATGCATCCCCAAAATTCTAACGTTAGTGCCGCATAATTACGCGTTTTAGGAAGGTTGTAGGCCGCCCAACTTGACGTCACGTTGGGCGGACCTATTAGAAGCTTTTGTTTATTTTAAAATTTTTTATTGTCCATCGTTAGTTCTACGTTAATGGCGTAGATTGCCAAAGTTCTAACGTTACTACCGCATAATTACGCGTTTTATAACAACTTTTTAAAATATATCGCGTCAGGTAATATCTGGCGACAGAATATAATAGCTCGTGCGTAGTATAATGATCGCTTTGTATTTGTTAGCTTTTTCTCGCTATCGCTGTATTTGTTTCAAAACGCTATTGAAACTGTGATAGTATTCTATAAGACCTATTTAAATTTATATGATGTTATATAAAATGTTTAGGATTATTATCTTTATTTTGCAATAACATCTCTATCAAATTTTATTGGTATATACTATCGCAAGTATGTAGGTTATATACACAATATTTAGTATTACGTAGGTACAGGTAACATCTATTACTGTAGTACGGTATATAATTTTAATAGTATACTGTATAATAATTTTGTTTAACAATTTTATTGATGAAGCAGAATATGGAAAAGAAGTAAACAAAAGTTACAAGATAGCATATTTAAGGATAGTAACTGTAAAATCCATACACTATACATTACTAATCAAGAATATTTTAAATTATATTCGTAAATATCACTTCTAATCCGAAAAATGTAAATGTAAATATCATTCTTGTTCCAAAAAATTGTTTCTAAAAATTCTTAATCTAGTTATAATTTTATAATCTAACAATATTTTTACAGAAATAACTAAAAATATTGCATCCAAATTTCTCTCTCTGCTTCTACCAATCACAGACGAACTGTTGTAATAAATTTACTTGAAAAATATTGGCTTCAGACATTTGAAAGATAAATAAAACTCCAAATTTCACCATTGATATAAAACAGTCACTATATATAATAAAACTTATATACAGGGCCGCGGAGAGAAATTTTCGGGCCCGTGACAAGCCTGTGGTATGGGCCCCACTTAAAAAAGCACGTCACTTTGGTTTAATAAAAAAATCATATAAAACATTAAGCATTTATTTAAAAATTGTACAATAAATTTTAAATTCCATACATTACCTATCATACAAAATACAAACATTAAATAAAAAGAGAATTTTTAAATTTTTATTTCCTCATCTGAGATGAGGCCAAAAATATTTAAAAACCTTCGATGAGGGATAAGTAAAAATTTTAAAACCTTCGTCTATCAAAATACTGTTATATTATATATAAAATAGTTTATTTTGGCACAACTGCTTTGGGTGGTAGTGCGCTCTTGTTGCGGCCTGCGAACTATCGGACACGTTATGTAACATATCGAGGCTCGACGGTCGGGCCTTTTTCGATGCCGGGCCCATGACAAAAGTCTCGGATGTCACCCCCTCTCGGCGACCCTGCTCATATATAATGGACTCTCGATTTTATGAACTCGTACGAACTCCAAAAAAAATTCGTAAAATCGAAAGTTCGTAAATGGAATGACATTAATTAACATTAGGGACTATTTGGGACCAACTAAACAGTTCGTCCCAATTTACTATACACACAATTGTTAAAGATACGTTTAGACGGTGCTACTTTTCATGCAACAAGGATGCATGCAACTAGGCGCGCGAGAGGGCATGCAAAGGCGCATGTCTCAATCTGTTGCAATACAGGTATCCCTCGCTATACGCGATCTCACTTTACGCGTTTTCGCTATAATGCGATTTTAAAAAGTAAATTAACTTTTTAAATTAAAAAAAAATTGTTTAAAAATTCTCATGTTGGATGAACTGCTCGAGTCACTCATCACAGAGCTCAACTAATGAAGAGCTTCTGGAAATGGAAAATGAAAGTCAGGAGCCTTTTGCTACTGAGCCTATCAAACAACTTTCAACAAAGTTGTTTGATAGGCTCAGTAACAAAAGGCCTTCAGAATAATTGTGACAGTGCCTTCAGAATAATTGAAGAAAATGATCCTAATGAAACTAGAAGTGCCAAAGTTGCTAGAGAAATTCAGAATTCTTTGGCTTGCTACAAAGAATTTTATACAGAGAGAGGAAGAGAATGCTGCCCGTCAGCAGAGTCTCGACTGTTTCATTATAAAAACTGAAGATCATCAGCATATCATCCCAGAGACTTTAAGAGAACAAGAGTGTGATGACCTAGACTCACCAAACCCAGTCCATTCAACATTGAATTGAAAACTGTCAGAATTATGACTTGTATTAATTAAATTTATTCATTCAACCATTCATTCATTAAAATTTGTGTGTTTTGTTTATAAGTTTAAATAATTCGTTCATTCAAATTTGATTTTTTGTTCACAGGCGTAAAGTTTTCATTTTTTATTAATCCTCCTGAATAAACCCCTATCCCTATCTCACCCGTGCTAAATTCAACTCACTTTACGCGGTTATTTCATAGAACCAATTAATCGCGTAAAGCGAGGGACACCTGTAGTAGGCGCAAGAAGGCGCATGTTTTCCCCGTTCTAGTTGGGTTACAATGTACTAGTCGTGCAACATCTTGTTGTTTTTATTATTTTTAAACTTTTTTTGCAAATTTTTCTCTATGGATTGGGGTGTGAAGAAAACACTTCAGTTTATTGAAGAAGCTAAATTTATGTCGTCTTGCAAATTTTTCTCTACTTTATGGATTGGGGTGTGAAGAAAACACTTCAGTTTATTGAAGAAGCTAAATTTATGTCGTCAAGTCATTCTAGTAAATTTTTTGAAAAAAACTGGAACTAACTATCCTGACCAAAGCTAAGATCCTGACTTGGTTCAAAATACTGATGTTATTAGCGCTTCGATCGAAATATTTGCGAGTCAAAAAACTTTCTTTTTTCTTCTTTTCCTTCTTTCATTTGAAATGATAACTCTTTTCCTGTTGACATTTTCTACAATATATCCTGTATGTGTGAACACGAAGGCGCAAGCTGCATGCCTTATGCAACTGTTGTGCATTGAAGCAGGCGTCATTCTGCATACAACATTGCATGCAGAGAGGCACTGTCTAAACGTAACTTTACAATTGTTTAACATTAATTGGGGAAACCTTCCTTAGGGTAACTCTGAGTCATTACTTATTTATTATATACATCAATTTGCGAACTACATGTTTTCATAAAACCTATAGTTCGTAAATTGGAAATTCGTAAAATCGCGAGTCACTGTAGTACAGTATATTTCAGTATTATTTTTCCCTCTCTATGAATTATTGATATAACTACAAAATTATTTCATGTAAATATCTCTAAACTTTAGATTGTTCTTAATCATAATTTTTTCAAAATGCAGCATTTCTTGTTCTCACTCTAAAGGGAATTTATTTTTTATGTATTTATCTCTTATTTTTGGATATTTATCATTTATTTATTTAGCATATATTCTTTACCAATCTGGTCATTAAATGAAACTCACCCCTCTAAATATTACTCCAAGAACCAACTTTCATCAATTTTTCCATAAAATTTGAATAACTTTTGGACATAAAATTACCAAGTTTTTAAAAGAATCTTTTAAATTAATATAATTTCAAAAATACCGGTAATATGTTTTTTAACACCAAGCCTGCTACTCTTATAACTTTAAAGGAATGAAAAATAAATATATACTGAGCTTATTGTTTCATTGGAAGCATTTAGAATTTAAACAGATAGAACTTATATAAAAAGTTTAAAATAGTAAAATGAAAAAAGCTGAATAGACTGAAGATTTTTATTTTAGCAAGAAAAGATATCAGATTTGATATAACATGAACTTGTTCAATGTTTTTCATATTATGTAATACAATACTGTATAGTGTTTACATTATTTGAGAAAGGTATAGAAAGATATTTGCCATCACTGATCATCTCGATTATTTATTTCAAGTAGAATTTATCAGTTTCATTAGTGTATCTTATGTTATCTAAAGATAATAATTCTTGATTTATTAGCATTAATTATTAAACTATTAACAAGACAGTCGTGGTGAACAACTTAAATCATATGCTGTATGTAGTGAGGAGAAAAAGCAAGAAAACATAACGCCATTTGCAATAAATTGCATATCAATCTGTTTAAAGTTAGAGAAGTAGCATCGCTATAATATTTAAATAGGTCAGAAATATCATTGATATACTGTATATAATAAATAAGTAAAGATTCAGAGTTACCCTAAGGAAAGCTTCCCCAACTAATGTTAAACAATTGTGAATAAGTAATGTATTATTTTTAAAGAACACAATCGTGTAGACTGCTAAATATTTCAAAATTAAAGTATTGAAGTAATTTTAGAATAAGAATAATTAAATTACGAATATGATTGTAAAATAAACAGACGTCTTATTCCCGAAACTATCAATAGAAAGTTCTGTATAGTATCTTGGTTTCAATCGCTAGAAACAAATACAGCGATAGCGACAAAACGCTAACAAATACAAAGCGATCATTAAACTACGCGCGAGCTATTATATTCTGTCGCCCGATATCACGTGACGCGATATATTTTAAAAAGTTTTTATAAAACGCGTAATTACGCGGCATTAACATTGGAATTTTGGCAGTCTACGACACTAAGGATAAACAATAAAAAATTATTAAATAAACAATAGTTTCTACTCAGAGCCGGCTTAACATAGTAGCATATGCTACGGGCCCCACGTTTTAGGGGTTCTACGTCAATGAATATGTACATAATTTTTTGGTTATCATCTAATACGAGCGTTAAACCAATGATATTGTGATTTATGCCATATTTAGCGCCTTTTCATTTGGTGTCACGAAATTGTGACAGAGCATAAGAGGATGACTTAGTGTAACTCTTCATCATTTTTATCTTAATTTAAACTTTGTTGTGGCTTTTATTTTATTTTATTTTTTATTATAAAATAGTTAGGGGAAGTGGTATATAGGTCTATATATAGAATGTGTTAATTAAAGAGTGAAAAATATGCCAAATGTAGAAAAATTAATATTTAAACAATAATGTTGATTGTGTTGTTATTTTTGATAATGATAATTACTATACAAATTAAAAATGTATGTGTTCAAATATATTTGTGTTGTTTTATTGTTTTTTTAATATAAGGCCCTTTTCTTAACATATGTTACAGGCCCCGCACTAGCTTAATCCGGCCCAGCTTCTAGTAGAACTGCCCTATTTGACGTCAAATTGGGCGGCCTACAAGAATCCTTTCTACAAAGTGTAATTATGTGGCACTAACGTCAGAATTTTGGGGACGCGTAGCACTAACGCATCAATAACATATTTTTAAATTTTATAAGTAGGTCCACCCAACTTGACGTACGTTGTACATATTGCATATATGAGTAACGATATATTGTATTATGCATATATGATTTTTTTATAAAAAATTTAAAATTATAATTTTTATTATAAAACTAATTCTTATTGATTGGTTGTTTTAGCACAATTTTCAATCGTTATTGATTATTAAGTAGTGGGGATATTTATAGATCTTTTAGATCTAAGTAATCCGCACCAGTCTGCCCACATCCATGTCGCGATCAGCCACTCCATAGAATACCGGGGATTATCTGATGAGAATTCATTTCTGGAGTTCTTGACGAAAGTCGTAATATAAAGCAGTAATGCAGCTGACTTCATTTAATGATTGGTCAATGATACATCGATGAGAGTAACGTAAAATCACAGAAATCTGTGCGTAAAATCCATAACTTTGTAATAACTGTTGCCATTTGAAAGTAATTTTTTGGTTTTAATTGTATTTATTTCTAATGCAAAAGAAAAATTCAAACATAATAAATTTACCTTACTGTACCGTTTTAGCACTATTTTAGGAGTATTGTACAGTATAATTTCTTAGATATCTATTGATATATTCATATCAGCAAAAATATCAAAATCGTATAAAATTTTTGGAAATTTCCTAGAAATTGTTTTATTTTCCAAAATTAATTAAAAACTCATGAATGATTTTTTTACTAAAATCGGTTATACAGGTATCCCTCCTATAACACGATAGATAAGTTCCTAAAAAACTGCGTGTTGTGTGAAACCGTGTTATGTGACCTAGAAACCAACACGAAAAGGAGAGTTACGTTCCAAAACCAATTAAAAACAAATAACTTTTTTAATTCCACGTAAGAAACTTAATTTTATTAAGAGCATTAAAAACACAAAACATAAAGAAAGAAAAAATTTACACGTAAGCCTTAAAAAAACAATATACGTAAAACAAAAGGAAAGAAAAAATATACAGCCTATATAACATTCATTTAATTATTATATCTTTCTTACCATTGTTTCCTTAAAACGAGAACGTTTTTTCTTTACAATATCAACTTCGCTTTCTGAAGCTTTTTATGCATTTAAAGTTTGTGTATCTTTTGTTCTCTTTACAAAATCTGTAATATAACCCGCTACCACCCGCTAGAAAGCAATATTTCCTTAACATATATCCCAAAAAAATTTATGAATAAAAAAATTTTTCTTCTCTTTCGTATTTCTCTATTGAAGAATAAAAGCTTATTCTTTTATCCAAGAACTGAATGTTTGGAACACAAAATACTCAATGGTCGCGCCAATTAACTCAGTTTCAAATTGACATCGAAAATAAAATGCAATATCGTACCTCTCATAGCAAACTAGCGAAATTGTATTTATGACTAATTTTAGCAAAATATTTCTCAATGATTGCATTTTGTGATTGTATGTCCATAGTATGGATTTACAAAAATTAATGAAAATATTTTGTGTTGTAGGAGATTTACGTAATTTTCTAGATGTGTTAAATAAAAACCGTGTTGTAGAAGTACCGTACTATATGAGGGTTTCCGCAATTTTCAAATCGTGTTAGAGCGAAACCGTGTTATAGAAGAGATAACTGTACTATATTATAATGTATAACCAACATACAAAATTATTCTATTTTAAACAAAACTATATCTGTAATTTTTATCTGTACCAATCACTAAGTAAAACGGTTTTTATAGAACATTAAAAAATGCTTTGATCATCGAGAGTATCAAGATTTTATTTTATTTTGTTTTATAGATACAAAACAAAACATCTAATAATATTTTCTCTGCTTTTATACTACTTTTCTACGAGTGGTTACTGAACGGCGGATCTATTTCCATGGCCGTTCCCAATGCCCCTCGGTAAGATCAACCATCAAGTGAAGTATGGGATTCAAATCAAACACCTGAAAAATATGGAAGTTTGGAAATCAGAATTAAACCAGGCTCCTCCACATAGCAAACGAGCATTTTACTATACTACTATCCGAATCTAAAGATCTATTAATTTCATTCGTCTCGACCATTCGAACTAAATCAGACAGAGATATCAATAATTTGATAACAAATCAGAATGACTGTACATGGTGAAACGTATTCCAGCTGCAGGAAACGGGATAGATTCTTGATTCCATACCTCCAGATTTTTTAAAGAGGTTCTGTGCTTGAATCGTTAATTCCATCTTCAAATCTCTAACCAATTACATGATAGTTGAAGTGTCTATTGCAATATATAAATATGCAAACCTAATGAAGTTCGAGGCCGTAATCCAACCAATCACTACTTGGATTAGCTGTGTGAAAACACTTCTGTTTTCAGTCGCGATTATTTTAAAATCAGGAATCTGGGTCTTACACTTAAAATTTTTTTAATTTTTTTTAATATATCTTTATGCAACTTTCCATCCAGCAGGTATTCCACTTAATACAAATGTCAGGGCAGTCTAGCGTTTACCAGGGGGCTACTCTCAGCACTGATAGTGTCAGCCATCAGGTGAAAGATGGAATTCAACGAGCTGGGCCAGACCCCTTCTGAAAAAATTTTAGAAGTCAGGAATCTGGGAATTGAATAAGAATTTCCAGTCATCTCGGATTTTTTCAGTGTGATTTTACGCCGTTTTCCACTCGACAAATATTAAACAGTGGTGCTTTTCTATACCTACCACAGGTTGCCTACAGCCTTGGTGGAGTCAGCCGTCAGATGGAGAATGGGGTTCAACGAGCCAGACCCGAATCCTTCCTGAAAGAACTGAACTGAAATCCAGACTCCTGAATTGAATCTGGATCTTCCAGGATTAAAGCACAGCACGCTGCCATCGCGGCATTCGGCTAATGGTCATCTCTAATTAAGAGTTCTGGATTACTCTGAAAATGTTGGACTGATGAACTATCTTCAAACTTCCTGTTAATCCATTACGAGTACTAGACAACACCTGATGGGTTCTAAATTCCGAGTCCCTACTGTGATTCAGAATTCAAAATTTCTGTGATTGGATTAATATATTGGTTAGGCATAATAAACAATCTGCCGGATTGGTCATGTTTGCTTTCTATCCAGATCTGGGGTCAAATTCGGATCTCATTCTTATTAAAAATTTATGTCGGCGGATGGCCGCTTGGTAACATATTTGCTTACCACCTTGCTGGGCTCAAATCCGGGTTTCACACTCCAATTTTTAAGACGGGATACGGACCCAGCCATTGAACCCCATCCTTCAACTTTCCGATTGACCCCACCATGGTTATTGGCCAGCCTGTGATGGACTCTAAAAATGACTACTGCCAGAAATGTATATCTCTTGTGAGATAGATTAGGTTATTTGAGTTAAACCGCCATAGCTAAAAATTTATATTCCTCTTTATTCCAGTTGATCCCATTGTTTGATTTATATAGCTTGTGAGTAAACTTGAAATAAATCCGCCACTTAGTAATCAGCATAATTGAAAAGTGATATTAAAAATATCCTCCCTCCTCTATCATTTTAGACTGCTTTTCAATTGGAGATTATTCCAGAGCCTACCATAGTTGTCTCACTGCTGAGACTACTATTTACATATCCATGGTTGCCTTAGCGATCATGACCGCTTGATACGATTCGATGGACTCAGGCACTGAATAAATCTGGAAGTATAAGATTTGGAAATGAAAGTAGATCTTGCAGTGACAAGCGAACGCTTCACCATAAGACGTAATGGTGACGGAAAGCCGATATGTTTCCGTTTGACCAATCCAACCATAATTTATTTTTTTTTATCAGGCCATTAATATATTTCTCGAATATAAACAAAATTTTGTTGAAAATACTTAAATGAACAATCTTTTTTTCTTTGGTATTTTAATCCTTTTTTTCTGACCGAAATTTGATGGGTTCTATAAATGGCCGCTACCAGATACAGAATATCTCATGAGGATATTGCGGCTTAATCAAACTAATCTAACTTAACTTGACCGAAGGTTCCTAAACGGCAGCTAGGTTAGGTTCAATCCTTGGTTAGGTTAATCCGTCATACAAGGCCGCATTTACCATAAGGCGCATTAGGCGCAAGCTGGGGCCTCACTCTCTGTGGGCCACATTTTAAAACCTTACTCCTCACAAACAATATAAAAAACAGGCCCAGTTATAATTGTAAAATAAAGTACTGTATTTATTTTTAAATATTAAATTCATAAGTGAAATTGAAATAGACTTGTTATTTTTGGACCTCATAATGATGTTGCGCCTAGGGCCTCCAAAAGTATAAATATGGCTCTGCCGTCATATCATTCATAGGATATGCTTTATCTTTTTAGATCACACCACAGGCTGACCAACACCCGATGGTAGGGTTAATCAGTATGTTGAATGATGAGTTTCAACGGGCCGATCTTGGAACCCTCCTGAAAAAATTGGAGGTGTGGAATCCGGATCCTCCAAGATGATAAGCAAATGCTTTACCACGCGCCATCCGGCCAATCTAAACGGCAGAACATTTAAGTTCTTATCATAGGTTGCCTACACCTGGCTATAAGGTGAATGATGAGTTGAACGAATTGGATCCATACCTCTGAAAAAGATCCGAAGATGAGAGATCTTGAAATTGAATCCCGGATTTTCAATAGTGAAAGTGCAGCATACTTTCATTTGGCCATACAACTGATGCATATATGCACTCCAATTTCTATAAGTTAAACATTTTTCTCAGAGAAAGATCTAACAAAGAATGATATTTTAACATAATATCATATACTATACTCTATTTTTATTTTTTATTTTTTAATTTTCAGATGTCAAAACAATATAATATATAAACAATATCTTATGCTGTATTTAGGTTTCCTGAGTTTCAACATTATTATTATTGTATATTACACTGTACATTATATCAAATACTATATCTTTGAAATTGATTGATTAATGCGAATTATAGGTATTTTTACAAAGAAGAAAATGGGTTTATGATTTTTTTATGGATTTTTGCTATTTTTAAACGATCTTAATTCATTTATTAATTTTATTTGACGCTTAAAATTTTGAAAATTGTATTCTGTTGAATATTTCTCTCCAATATAAATAAGATTTAGATCAATAATACAAATTTGCAAAATTTTTTGGTATCTATAAGAATTTATATGTTTTGTAATCATTCTATAACATAGAATTCAGAAATTGTTTCAAATTTTATTGAGAATTTAATATTAAAAAAGCATTAGATGAACATTTTCCACACGCTACTCATGGATTGCAAGTGTCTCGGGAGCGCGAAGCGATGGCGAAAATTATTAATATTTTCATAAACGATTTTAGCGTAAATGCGGATTGTCAAACGTTCCATTTATTCTAATAAATATATGTGAAAATCATTTTATAAAGGAAAAGAGATCGCGAGGAAATTTGTGAAAAGAGAGCGCTGTTAAACACAGACTGGAAATTGCTCTTGCAGATGTAGGAAATGTGAGAACAAAAATGAAACACAGTATAGTATTCAAAAAAATTGGTCGGTTCCCAACTTTTTTTTTCCCCGGGCCACATACATTTGTTTGCTACATTAAGCGGGCCGCAACATCCTATATCAGCAGTCGGCAACCGGTTGGTATCACGTGAAAAAAGTCTGACTTCTAAAAATCGCCTACAAAAAACTCTTGACTTCTCAATTCGTGAATGCCATTAGGTAGTGCTTTCCAAACTGTGGGGCGCTAGTCTACTGCAAGGGGACGTGCAAGAATTAACAAAAACATCATTTTTGAGACAAACAAACAAAAAATAAATTCAAATTGGTATCGAAAAAAAATATCTGTTTTTTGAGAAATTGTTTTAAATTTTTTAGTATATATAAAATAAGAAGACAGCTGCGCGCCGGAACAGCTTTCTTCATGATTTACAAACTTAATAAACGGCTTAAATAAAAATCTAAAATCAGATTTAGAATTAATTGAAGTATCTAAGAACGAAGAAATTTATCAAAAGTTTTCCTTTGCAAATATGATTTAAAATTTAATTGTTTATTTATACACGCGGCAAAGCGACACGACGCTAAACTGACGACTGCAGCGCCGCGAAACGATAAGCTTTTTTCAGAAACAATTAATTATTAAAAAAAAAAGTTTTTTGTATTGGTCATGATCCGAGATTTTCCTCCCTCTCGGTTCTTTTTCATGCATTGTAAAATTTTATGAGTGCATCAGGAAGGACCTAACAAATTAGGAAAATTCATTAATTTTATTTATTTATTTTTTGCATGTGGGAAAAGAATTCCGCGCTATCATTAAATTCATCACTGTGCGTTCCGAACCGCACGTAAAATCTTGGCAGGCCGCAGGTTCAGAATGGTTGGTCTACAACTTTCGAGATAAGCAATATTATAATATACAGTATAATGGCAAAGCAGCGAACGTTGATATCATATACCAAATATATATTAAAATCTAAAAATATATATACTGTATATAATCACAGCAATAATCGAATGTACTTGGACTCTGTACTTTTCATTTATTATATATATTTCATTAAGTTTGCACATACATTAATGTATTATCGATAAACTGTTTTGTAAAAATTAAACAGATTAAAAAAAGCAAATTTTAATAACAATGAAGTGTTTCATTTAATTTGATTTATATAAAATCATTATAGGATAGGATTTATATAGAGAAAAATCAGATTGAACGTCAGCAAAGTAAATTGTATAAAGTAACTTATAAAAATCTTTTTCAATAAGTTTTTTGTAGGATTGCGTAATATTTAACCTAAAACCAAACAATCATTCAATTTCTGCCATAATGATTCTTCGTAATAAGAGAACTCCTGTAACTATAGTATTAGACTTAATTTAAATTCATTA
Organism: Olivierus martensii; assembly: GCA_000484575.1. Taxonomy (NCBI): domain Eukaryota; kingdom Metazoa; phylum Arthropoda; class Arachnida; order Scorpiones; family Buthidae; genus Olivierus; species Olivierus martensii. The sequence continues at coordinate 41,123 of AYEL01069614.1, forward strand.
CACTTGAATAATAGCTAGTTAATCATGTGCTTCATTCATTAATTTAAATGTTAATTATTATTAGATTTTATGGGTATCTTATAACAGATATATGTGGGTTCTGTTAAAAAGATTTGATAAGATTAACTTTTCCGATTAACCTTCGTTATTTTTCACGTGCTGCAGGTGTTTAACATTAAAATGTGAAAAACAATCCAACTGTGAAGAAGATAACACAACTGTGCGAAAATGTATTTATTGTAGTGTATATTTAAGAATTTATAATTTATTTATAGTATTTTTAAGCTAAAATAGCATATGTAAGTAGTGCTTGATTTTTAGAAATAATAATTAATCAATTATCTATTATTTATAATTTTATTATCAATAAGATGATAATATATTTGTAATTAATGTATTATATATAGAATATTTTTGACGAAATATATATAATTCATAAAACTTTTTATTTTTATGTATAAATTTCATTGCACAGAATTTCAAATATTGGCTAGTGACTACAAAAAATTATAATAATTTTTTAAATTTTATATATTGAACTTCATCGAGTTAATAATTTTCTCTTTTGTATCTTAAATTTCATATTCAGATTTTTTCTGAAAATGGAACAGAATAATGATACACGCAATAATGAATTTAATCAAGACTACTGTATAGCAAAAAATTACTGTATTGTATTATAAATTACTCTTACGACTAGAAAAAGCATTCTCGTTATTCTCTGATTAGACAAAATACATTAATGAAATTGCATATATTTGATTTACAATAAAACAAAACACATTGCTTATTGTCCAAAAATATCATTTAGATAAAATTTATTTATTTTATTAATAAATTAAAAAATCAGTTTTTTATTTTAAAAATAATCTTCAAAAATTTTAATTTGTTGCATGCATAAAAATATATCATAAATTAAATTACTTGACATCTCATTAGTAAATAACAATACAATTTTTTGATATAAAATATATTGGATTGTTTCAAACTATTGCAAGCAATTGATTCTCTTTAAATATTCTATATCGATTTTATTATAATACTTTTTAATCTTATTAAAATTTTAATTAATATTTTATATTAGAAAATGCTAAAATTTTAGAGTTCTTATAAGATTTTTGATAACATTATTGGCACGTACTGAATGTAAATAAAGCAATATTCAATTTTTATTAAGCTTTTAACTAATTAAAAATTTTGAGTGCATTTTTTTTTATCAATTTTGCATTTAAAATAAAATTCACGATAGCGTTCGAAAAATTGAGTAAATATAAGGAAGAAACGAACTGAATTTTCTACATAAAATTGAAATAACTATGTTTTTACATAGGCACTGGTTTCACAGGGGTAAAAGAATCTTTTCGTTCCATTTTATTCTTTACATAACAATGTCAAAATTATATAATAAATGAAAATAATTATTAATAATTAAAAATTATATTATACGATATATTTCTTTGTTTACATAAAAATAATTTCATTTCAATCTCTATCGAAATGATTGCTCATTTTTTATGAAAATTTATATAAATTTTTGGATATTTTTAATAATTAAAAATCGGCGCCACTGTATATGCAATAACGAGTTAAATAAAAAATAGATACAATTTTGTTTAATTTGTAATAAATTTTACAATATATTTGTAGTAAATGATTAAGATATTTTATAATAAATTATGACGAGTTAAATAAAAAATAGATACAATTTTGTTTGTAATAAATTTTACAATATATTTGTAGTAAATGATTAAGATATTTTATAATAAATTTAAGCGATTTTTAACTGATCGGAATGTAATAAGATTGTTTTCTCTAGTTTATAAATTTAAAGTGATAAATAAAATAAAAGCAAAAAAGGAAAAACTAAATACAATACAAATATAATGCAGGTTCATATATAGATAGATACCAAGCCGTTATTTTTTCTTTGACGATGATTCTTTATAGAAATAGTATACTGAATAAAATGCTGTTTTCTTCTTTCCATTATTTAGAGATTTTTAACTTCTGTCACTGCCAATTAGATTCGGTATGGCAAATTGATGTTACAAAACTTTTGCATTATGAATGGTGGGCGTGACAGTTTTTGCACTATTTTTCATTTTAAAGTATAGTATTATTATATTTTCTTTAAATCGATTTTCGATACTATTTTCCTTATTTTGTATTTAAAATTAAACAGTTAAAATCAAATAAAATTTTAATTATATTACTTTAGTTAAATGTTTGAAAGTATGCGTTTATCTGATAAAAAAAAAAATCGATCTGATAATCAAATGGAAGTTACATCTATTAATTAATTTGTTTTCAGAATATTTTCATAGTTATGAAAAATTCTTTAAACTTTTGACACAGGTCAAAAACATGTTTTTGTTGCTAATTAATTAAATAATAAAATATAATTTTTTTCCCTGCCTAAATCAATGTATTCTCATGTATTATTTCGTCTTTTAATGCAACTTCCATTCGGAAATAATTAAACAAATTGCACCAGCCAAAAAATCCCATTCTTTAAACTTTTGGGATGCACCTTATGTTTATCCTATAAGTGGAAGATAATATACAATACTATAGCAAAGAGTATATGGAACAAAATCAGAAAAAGTATTCATGGCTTTTGCACAGGAAATTCAGCAGGTACAATTTACAGATATTTTTATGATGTGCAATTGATTGATTCATGCTTATGTCCACATGCCATGGATTTTGTTCCTCAATATTTAAATTATATCACAAATACAAGTTTTAATGAACTGTGAATGAATATATTGTAATTTCAAAAATTACATTATATTTGGTTAATATAAATAAACATTGGTTTTAAATACAGATCATGTGGAAGGATATGCATTTTATTATTTAACAAGCAGTTCCAGAAAGAACTAAAACTGCTTACTTTCCAAAGGTGTCATTTATTTTTCATTAATTTAGCACTTGGAATCCATTGATTTCATTTCATATGTCCAGTCTTAATATTAATTTAATTAGTATAGATAGTACAATGACATCATCATCTCTGTGATGCAATGTGATTATTGTTATGTCAAATGAAATCACAATTCCAAACTGACATCATTCAATTCCAGTGAGCCGTATGTTACCTCTACATTGCTAACATTGAATGCAATTTATTAGCAATAATATAAACTAAAATTGTAATAAAAATGAAATTCTATCCTGAAAGATGAAATGATCCTGTAGGATTAAAGGATGCGGCACCAAGGTGTCTCTTAATGGCAGAACATCACTAACAAATTTTGTGAAAATCTGCTATTAGTTCAAAAGTTATTAATGAAGGACATTTTCAGACATGGGTCCGATCTTATAAGTTTCAATTTCCTTCAGAAAGTAGGCTAAAAACAAAAAAGTTCAACATAATTTCCAAAATCATGACTATTTATGTTTTATTTATTGCCCTGCAACATTAAATATAAAATCAATTTAGAAGATTTTTTAATGCCAATATTAAATTTGTTTTTCATTTATATATAAATTTTATTAAAATATAATATAATCTTTTTAAACAGTACTGAATTTAATAGGATTTTTTTAGAATTATTAATTTTATTTATTTGTATATAATTATTATTTCTCTTTATGTCAAATTTCAAAATTTCTTCCTAGTTTTACTAGAACTGTATAAAGCTTCTGAATCAAATGTTATATAAAATATAAAAATCAAAAATGATTTTTAACTATATAATTTTATGCATACCTTGTTTATAAATAAATGAATTATGAAAACCATGTCTAGTGAAGTTTAAATTAAATTATAGTAAGACTTTCATACTTCTCATTTCAGCACTATATATACAAAAAATATTTTAGATATGATTTATTTTGAAAATCTTTAAATATATCAATATCATTATTGGTTTTATATATATTTATAAGTTAAAAACATTCAAAGAAACTGCTATATGCAAAAATTTTTATTCTTTTATTTAAAGCAAGTTTATGGTTCCAGGACAAACTCAAATGACAACAGCCCAAAGACAAAACCATAATATATAACCGGTATGTATAAAAGCTAAAGCAAACAAAACCTCATTGGACAAAAACATGTTATTATTATTATTATTATTATTATTATTATTATTATTATTATTAAACAATTGTTTTATAATTGTAAAATGCATAAATTTAATCATAGAACCTTATCCTGGGAAGTGTATGTCAATTTAATATCATTTATAAGTTACCTATTAAATAATTCATTTTATAATAAATATTTTATATGTATTGAATAGATTCTGCTATAAAGGAATATCTCAATATGGTTATAATATATCAATAAGTTCTCACATTGCATCCAACAGCTAAATTTTATATGGTATATTTTTAATCATACATTATCACAGGTGGAATCAAGGTGAAGGATTTCACAACACCCTGAATTTGCTTTTTCATTACAGTCACCGAAGTTTTGATTGGGTCAAAAAAAAACATTGTAAATTAGTAAGGATGAATTTGCGATATGAAAACAGCTCATCCAGAAAAAGAAAATTTATATCAGTGTAATAGTCCAACAATATGATGCAAAGTTTGACAAACTCAAATATTTCAAACTATGACAAATCTCCAATAATGAAATTACTTCATAACTATAAAAGTATTTGATTTTTTAATGTTTATAAATATCTACAAAATTTTTTAATTGGTTATAAGTTCTATATCCATCTAAGAAACATGATTAGTAATAATCTTTATAATTTATTTCATAACTTAATTTTTCATCTGTTTTTAAATAAATTAAAAGTTAACTGCAAAATTTTAAGACAATAATTAATAATGATATACATACTTTTATCCATATGAGAGTTTGTCTGTATGTACTTTTGTGCATTATGATTTTGTCTTTGAGTTTTTGTCCTATGGGCCTTTAAATTTATTTGAGTTTTTTGTCTGGCCATGCAAATTTATATATCATATGCTGATATTTAATGAATAATCTACATTTTGAATGGCCAAAAAACCTGATAATCAATAAATTCATGGTACAGTTCAAATTTTTCTCAGAATTTCTTGCAAAATATAATCCACTTCTTCAGTCTATATTATTCTTAAAACTGTTGCTTGAAATTTATCATTTTCAGCAGTAAAAATAAATTATTTTTTCATTCTTAAGTATTAGATAAAGAAGGAATATCTAAAAAATCTTTGTGAGATTGCTTTCAAAAAGATATGAATTTTGAAAAACATAATAGCAGATAGAAAATATCAATCATTTCATGAGAATATTATATAAATTTCATTTTGGATAAATATACCTTCAAGTTATTTAATAATTCTCAGATAATATGTTAAATTTGAAAGAGAATGATACAATATGAAAACTGAATATAGTTAAGTTCTCTATTGAATTCCAGTTTAAGAAAAAATATTTAAAGAAGAACATAACACTGACATAGATTTGCTATAAATCCATAAAATTCTATTGCAATCAATAAAGCTTTTATCAATCTTAGAGTCCCAAAAATTCCTAAGCTTATTTGAATAATTATAAGAATTGAATATTTTCATTTGATTAGTATTAGAACTCCTGTCTTTTTTAGAATTAACTATATTTTACTTACAGCTCTGCTGTAAGTAAAATATTTTCATTTGAATACTCATTACTAATTTACATACAGATTTTTCCATACAGTTAATACATTTTTAAGCAAACACCTAATGTCTCATCTAGTTTTCAAATATCATTTTCTAAGAATTAATTTTGATTAGAGAAAATATTATATTTTTGTATTCAGTTCTTTTTTATTTTTCATATTGTATCACATCTGCTTTGGTCAACATAATCACAAATGCATTAATATATATAACTTATTATAGCACTCCGTAACTTATATGTTAATTATGTTCCCAAATAATTTGCATAAGTCAAATTTGCATTAATTATTACATAATTATAGTAAAGTTAAAACATTTATATTAACAACATTATTATTTAGTGGAAAATATATAACTATCATAATATAATGCTTAGTACAGTTTACATCATATTACAATATTATAATGCATGATAATTTTATTGAATGACAGCTATTGATAGTATTGTTATTGGTAGTAATGGTGAATATCAATTAATAATATCAAAACCTTACCAAAAATAAAATGGCTATTTTTGTAATAAAAAATAAAAAAATTATTCTTTTAATTTTATTATTATTATTATTTAGGAAAATTGCATAACATGAAATAAGTTTGAAGTATGTTGTAAACAATCTTTGCATTATTTTAAATTTTGATGTATAAATTATATTTAAATATTATAAAGAAAAAAAAAATACCCATTATCAGAATCTTCCATAAATGCACACATTCCAAATTGATTTGTTCCTGATTCCATACTCTGACGGATCATTAATCGATACCTTGGTTCATATGCATGTAAAGGACAAGGCATCATAGGAAATGCAACTGTGCACAAAAACAATGGAATGACATGTTCTGGATCTTTCCCAGCACTAAAATCAAAAATAATCAAATTTTATTTTATGAAATCAATTAATAGGATACTATTATTGATTTATTTAATAATATAAATATTACAAATAAAAGAAATAAAAATCTGAGATAAACATATTCACAAAAGTAAATATGTATTATATAATTTGAAGAAACTGCCTCTTAGTGCCACTCTATGGCAACAAGAGAGTTTATTTAAAAAATAAATTTTTGAAGAAATTTCTACTATATTTAACTTGCTATTGAACAATATGAAAATGAAAATTTCATATTGTACAGTATTTTTTTTTTTAATTTTTAGTATATATTTCTTGTTTATTTCAGAATAACAACTAATTGTTGTTAATAGTAAACTTTTTAATTTAAATAATATAAATAAATTAGTACCTTGATAACTCTTCCATTTCTTCTTCAAAGATAGTTTTTCTCTCTGCATAGTCTTCTGGTAAATAAAGCTGCATAGCATTATCAATAAATTCTGTTATAGCTTGTCTCCTTTCTGCTAGATACTGAAATATAAAAAATATTTTGTATATTTAAAATTTCTCACAATAATATATATATTTGTATAGCAACTAATTCTCCTTTATAAAAAAAAGTTATTTAAATTTCTAAAATTTTTTAACTTGTACAGGTTGATTGAAAAGTCACATAACCCGAAAATTCATTGTATGTACTTATAAACAAACGAAAGGCCTGATAAATTTATAAAATAAAAATTATTGAAAATACACTTACAAGTTTACAAGTGCTAAAAATGTCTACCATGCTGGTTAATGCATGCATTAATACATTTCTTAAAATTTGATGTAGCCTTTTCTAGCATAGCTGTACTGGATGAAATTCATTCCTCAATGTCGTTTTTAAATTAAATCAAGTGTATGTGGGTTGGATTATGTACTGTGGTAATGTCACAGAAAAAAAAAACAATTTAAAAAAATCTTTGACAAATTAAACTGCCAATTTTACAATGTATTGAAGTTGGGTTGCATGACTTTTGATCACCCTTTATATGAGTATATATAATATAGGTGATCCTTTAGTTACAAATTTTAATTCATATTAAAGTTTTGTTCCTAACTCAAATACTGCTTTTATTTGGCCCCCAAAAGTATTGAAATAACTTTATAATGTGTTTTGTAATATATTCACCACTGATTCACCAATTAGAAGTTTCTTATTTCACAAATTTGAATAAAAAATACCAATTATAAAGAAAGTTTTTTGGTGTAATCTCTGCCATGATATGTTAACTATGTAATTTTACATTATATTGTCACTAGAGAATTCTGCTATCATAATGTTTAAAATTCTTGAAGATTTTTTTGAAATTTTGTGAAGTTTTAAAATGAAATGTTCCATTTGTAAGGTATTAATGTTCTTAATTCAAATGGAGTGCTTGCAATTTTTTACAAAAAATTTAATAATTGAACTTAATAAAATCATTTATAGAAAATGATTAATAATCAATTATAAACAGCTATTATTATCAATATATTTTAAAATTCTAACTTACCCTTTCTAATGAAGTCTTGCAAAGTGGACACGAAGGTTGATGATCTAAACATCTATCTAAACACATTCGGCAAAAACTATGACCACATGGTGTTGTTACAGGTTGCCAAAGTATTCTGTATTAAATTAAATAAGATTAATTATAAGAATTTTTACTATAAATGTTCTTCAATTATCTTTATAATAACAAAAATTCTATTTTCTATATAAATAACTTTTTTCTCCTATAGAAACATATTGAAATGAGAAATGAATTAACTGAAATTTTACTCAATTCATTAAAAAAAATTTTAATTATATAAGCATATCTAGCTAATACAGTGGGTTATGTTTCAGAACATTGCCATAAAGTGAATATTACCTTAAAATGAATCCCAATCTTTTAATTACATACTAGTGCATATAAAAGGATAATCATGCACTATATTGCATTTAATGCATAAATTTTTTTGTTTATGTTTATGTTTTCTTTGTTTAAAGGATCTCTTTATAAAGCCAATGTATTTCTCATAGTTTTAATAGTCTTTTACTGCAAATGACATATCTTACATTTTTCCATATTGCATGATATTCTCTAAAACTATATTAATATCTCTTCTTATCTGCATTTCTCTAGATACATACTTAGATTTTTGTTTTGGCTCTTTCATCTTCCTAATGTTTGCTATACAGGCAATCCCCGAGATATGTAGGTGAATCATTCTGCAAAACCATACATAAATCAAAACATATGTATGTCAGAGTATACATTATACAGTACTAGTATGTTCACAAAAATGTAACACTAAAAATAGTTATATTAAAGAATAAGCAAATTAATCATATGATAAAGCAGTTGTTTACCATCTTGGAAGATCCAGATTCAATTCCAAGTCCTACAACTCCAGTTTTTCTGGGAGGGATCCAGGTTTGGGCCCAGCTCATTACCTAAAATAATCCTACCAAATACAAATCCATGCAAGTTGGATCTACATAATTTGGGGATTGCCTGCACTTCTTTCAAAAACTATACACAAAACTAGTACTACAGGAATACCTCGATTATCGCGATTTTCGAATTATCGCGGTTTATAATTTGATACTAAAATTCTAATTATTGCGATCCAAATTCGAATTATCACGGTTTCGCGATGTACCCCACTACATATGTAACCAGAATTACATTTACCCTCCAAGTACCTCTCTTAAAGCACTTCGTTTTTATCCGAGGGCACCTACTCATTGCTCATCAGTAACTGTCCACCATTGCCTGAAGTAAATGTGGACAAGGCCAGCTTAAACCCGGTAAGCAAACGATGTACCGTATCGGAGTGCCAAAATTATCATTTTATCAATATTGTAAAGGTGCTGAGTAGATGTTACAAGGAAGCTGCATCGGGGTGCCGGGATCTCTAGAGGAGAATCTGCATGTAGATATTTATTTCTCTTCTTATTTACCCTTACAATGAATGCTAAAAGAACCAAGGATGATATCAAGTCTACAGCTATTAAGAAGAAACGTAATGATCAGCTTAAAAGATTAGCGCACATAAAATTTAATCAATAGATTTGAAAAATTCTTGGCAACAATCACCCATTTTACATGCATTATTTATCCTGATTATCGCGGATTCGATTATTGCAGTATTTTTCGTGGCAACAATAACCGCGATAATCGAGGTATTCCTGTATATCAATAGATACAAGAATTTTTTTCAATATCATCATATGCTCTTTTATATTAATGAATAAAAAGATTTCTTTAAGATTACTCTTAGATTAAATTTCTTATAAAAAGATATTCATATGATAAACCCAATATAAACAAGAGAATATATATTGGTTTTCAATATACTATACTTCTTTTATAATGATTGCATTTCTGACTATAAAACAAATGTATGTAGACAGAACTAATACACATTTCCTTATTTATTATTGCTCATTAAAAACAAATGTTTCCAACTGTATTGTATTAAAAAATGTCTAGTTGTATAGTCTTTTAATATTTCTAAATGAACAGATTATGCACTTACAATTAAACATGGATGAAAATGTATGAAAATAGCCATATCAAATTGGAAAATTTTAGCCACTTTATAACTTTTTGCCAAAAATAATTCCTTTTATAAAAACAACACAAAATTGCATAAATTACTAAGAAAGCAATATTCTTTTTGGTATCTGAAGTTAAAAAATTATATCACTACTTCAATACATATAGTAACAATTTAATTTTTGATCTCAAAATAAATTTTCTAGATACAATTTGTAATTAAAATGAAAAACGCTTAATTTTTAAAATTTAATTAATTAAAATAATACAGATAAAATGTTTTCAAATATATATTTGATCATTACAAAATTTAAATAAAAATAATTTTTTATAAGAATCTTTCCGTTTCATTTTCCTACTTTAAATAATTTCAATAAAATTTTATGCATAAATGTAAAACAAGATAAAAAGATATTAGTTTGGTTTATTTATAAATTTTTCCAATTAAGATAGTTAAACACTTTTCGAAAATTTAATACAAATTCAAATAACAATTTAAAATTCATCAGATATAAAAATTCATAAATTATCACAAACTAAAATATCATACCTGAAACATAGAGAACATTCAAAATCTTTCTTATCAACTAGATCAGGATTAACTCTATTTGAAATGAATTTAGCATCTGTATCTAAATACAAAAATACAACATTTTAAAAAATTTAATTATATGAAAATTTCGATTTTCTAACAACATAAATATTAAATAAAATTCTTAATTTATAATATTACGATCAAATAAGTATATATTAAAAATTTGTGACTATAAATAGGTATACAGACTATCCTTAATTTACAATACCATCAATTTACAGCCAAGGATGCAGTCAGAAAAAAATTGGTCAATGCAATTCACTTGCATATGAGACCATGCACAATGGTTTGATATATCTGCAGCATTCATTTTGTTTTGAACCAGAAACAAAATGAATGCTGCTTTAGCTTTGTGATTGTTAAATTTAGTATGATGTTGCATTGTGTTACAATGAATGGGTAAATCAATAAATTTAGGATATTTCCAATTTATGTCCACATTGAATGAATTGGAGTGATTTGAATTGATTTCTGTTGTAAGTTGAGAACTATCTATATATTCATAAAATTCATTCAAAATATTTTAACATTTTTTTTTTTATAAATACAGTAATATGCAGTTAATTCATTCAAAAAATTTCTATATAAGTATAATAATGCTTAAATTCTATATACACAAATAGGCACCTTAGCAAACAGAATGGCCAAACGAAATTTATGAGCATATTTAATGCATAGTTTAGAAAATTTAAGGCCATAAGTGATATTTTTGCAAAAAAGTAACTAGTTCAATTAATTTTTTATTTGCATTTTATGGAAATTCAACAAAAATAGAGAGACTTATACATCCACATATCTCTGAAACAGTCACTTAAGTCAGGGACTTGCTAAATTTATATAGTTTAAATGAAAATGTTTACTTACTATGTAACTTATCCACTTCATTCATTACTCTTTCTAAAAATCTATGCACATCATCTCTTTCAATTCTTCTTCCTACCCTTCTATAATTCTATATTTAAGAAACATATTAAATTTCAATAAGTTTATTTATTAAAAAATTATTAGTTAATAGATTATTCCATTTATAATCTTTGTTACAAACCCTCAAAACTTCTTCGTCACAAGATGAATCACTATCTATATCACTAGATTGCCAATTGTAGCTATCATTGCTAGTAGAACTATACAAGCTTCCTTCACTACCTGAATGTTCCCTCTGATATTGCAAAGATGGAAAGAAATGATTGTTGGAAGATGATTCACCCAAATCAACATAATCATGAGAAGATGAATTTTTTATTAGAAGTTTATGTATTAGCTAGAAATTAATAAATACATAAATTTTACTATTATAATAGTTTATTAAAATAATTGCAATTAAAAATTATTTTAACTGGTCAGTAATTAAATAAGTAGAAATTTATTAACATGTTATTTTTAAGTAATCATACATTTATATCATTTTGAATTCTTTATTGAAAATGATAAAAAATGTAAGATATTTAAAAACAACATATGAATAAATTTCTTCTAATTTATTACTAACCAATTCAAACTTTTTTCAAACAAAAACAGAATATTCAAATTAGTATCTATATTATCATTTTAATTTAAATTATGATTAATGTTTAGGCTATTATTCTATTCTAAATTGCATTGATAAAGATTACTATCTATACTATCTGTTTACTGCAATTTTATGAAACAGCATTTAAAAAAATTTTTTTTCACATATTTAATTACTATTCTCTAGGATATTTATTGAATATTAATTAGTGACAAAATAAATTTATTACAAATTAAAATGTCAATGAGATAGTATAGAAGTAAAAATATTCACTGCATTTTTTATAGAATAATAGTTAACATGCAAAATGCATTGTAACTCAAGGTCTAGATGTGATTCATAAAAAATTCAAAATGATATTTACATGTTATGTCTTAATTTACTTAATCTTCTTGAAAGAACTTTTATTAGTTTGTTAGATTTATCATTTTTTAAACTTCAGAAATTCAATTAAAGTTTTCATAAAATGAATAATAATTTTGTAAGTTGAGAATTTCATGGAAACTATATATTCACTGATGAAAAATTTTCATATGAGATCATATGAAAATGTTCAAATTTAATGAAATCCATCATTAATGTATACTTCTTCCCCTTGTTAATCTATTTAATTGAGATTTTGCATAAAAAAATAAATCTTTTTATTTAATGTTTTATTTATAAAATTTTATAAAATCAACATATAATAGTTATTATTTATTGCACATTCCAAATGTATTACAATTATTAATTTTGAAACTAAAACACTTTTAATTTTCAATATTTAAATAGGCTAGATAAAATTTCTGATAACTTTTTATTAGAGTTCATAAAATGTTAATTACTATCTTTTTATTTTCCCAAAAAATTCAGAATTTTTACAAAAATAATACTAGCACTCCAAAAATCTATAACTGTAGTTGATACTCATGATATGCAGTTCAAATGGAGAAGTTCCATTTTCTACCTATAAAGAATATCTGGACATTTCAATTAGCAATTATTGTGATTTAAGACATTGAGCCTCCAGGAGAACATTTAAAATGAGATAATCCAAAACTGAATATATTATGCATATTTACACATGAAACAGTTTATATATATATTGCCAAAACAGCAATTAAAAGTAATTCATTCCTCAACATATTGGCATGCTCTTCTATGGCTCATCAACAACTAAAATCTTATTTATCAATTAAATGAAGTATCTTGCTCACTTTACTTATAAAATATAAAATAAGCACATTCAATTTCAATGTCCATAATTTTTTGAACAAATTTCTCTGATCAATGGATAGGTAGAAGAGAATGAATTATAAGGCCATCTTATTTTTCTGATCTTATTTCCTTGAACTTTTTTCTATATAAGACCAACTGTACAGTGAAAAAACAGACTATGCAATGCATTATTAATTAATGAATTAATTGCATACATTATTGGAGAAATATTACAGCATATCTGACATAGTGGATATGGTTGGACATATGCAGAACTATAGAAGGCATGTATATCAAATGTATACAGTGGGTGATCAGTTAACAAACAGTTCGGATAACGAACATTTTTTCGAAAGATTTTTATGTTCGGTTAACGAAGATATTTCGATCGACAATACTTACCTTCGTGAGCCCCTTCGTCGTAGATACGATTACTTGTCTTTAGCGTAGAGTCTAGCTTTTTCGCCGCATTGCCGGTTATTTATTCATTTAGGGCAAAGATATTGGTTTGTCACTAGATCTGATGATCCCGCTACTGTATGTAAGAGGAACCATCAAGGAGTCGTGCCACCTGCTCCCCCTTTAAAATATCGCTTAAGTTTTTCTCCGTAGGCGTACAGATGCTAATCTTAAATCTATAGAATATCTTTTAATTAAATATAGTATATAGATTTAATTGCACTTCATTTAATTAGCCTCATTGACATCTTTATTAAAAATATAAAAACCATCAGTAAGAATATTTAATTATAGATCTAAAAGCGTTTTATTAAAGTATACACTATATAATTTCCTATCAAAAATTACAAACGTTAAATGATTTTTCAAACGAGTAAAATGTACAGCTTAATTTAAAAAGTTTTATTTTTCTTAGATATATGCACAACTATTATTATTCAAATCTAAAATCTGGTATTTATATACAAAACTGTTTGAAATAAAAAGTTTTTAAAGCTTATATTAAAGCATTTTAAGTTAAATTTAAAAACTTGATTAGATTGTTTCATTAAACTGAAAAATCAAAATTTCTTTGATTAAGATGATAAGACAAGACGCACAGTATTTAGTTAAATTAAAATTTCTAAATGCACTTTAATTAAATTTTATCTAGATATTACCATATTATTTCAATATTAAATATTATTATTAAAATTGCTTAGTGTCCCTCCTGTTAGCATTAATAAAAGCAAATATTGAATATTTAGGCTACTATAAAAATGGGAATTGATAATTACTATCAAACTGCGAATTTTTGCTATAAACACGATTCATTAAAACAAATTATTCACCAATGTAAAAAATTTATTATTATTAAACAAAAAATTTCTGTGTTATGGAGAAAATTTCCACCACCATAAAGTTTCCATTTAGACACTAAAAGCATGACATACTTCCCTGGATCGCATTTTTTAACGGGAATTATCAATCATCTATATGTTAAGATAGCACAGGCATATTCTATACTGTATTTTAAATTAATTGTTTTTACTTATAAATAATAATCTATTAAATATTTTTAAAATTGAATGTATTTTTACTTATTGTTATATTTTTACACAGAATAACATTAAAACAATTTAATATATAATACTTTATAATATTTTTTTTATTTCAAAATTTGGTATATGTAAAAAAAATATCATACGTGATGTTTCATAATTCTGCATAAGCCAGAAAATGATGATTCCTAAGCAAAAATAAAACAAAAATTTTTAATGAAAATATTCGATTTCGTGTGTGAAAAAATTTGATGTATTCACTACTTAACTAAAATAAAAACATTCTATTAATTCCGATTTAAAAGTTTCCGAATTTAAAGTTTCCCCTTTGTCATTTATAGAAAACTTATTTATGGATGAACAGCCAATAATAAAGCAATTAAGAAATAGAGAGAACGGTAGAAAATGATAAATGTCATTAAACAAAGTTATTAGTTTTATTAAACTGATAACTTTTCCTGAGTAAATATATATATTATATATATTTACACTGGAAATGTTTACATTAATTTTTTTAACGTTCTAGAACAGACTTGGATAAATCCCAAATTGTTCAGCAGGCCACCTCAGCGAACTTCCAGTTCTTCTCGGGTCACACATTAGATAAAACAGATATTTAAAAAATAAAATTAATGAAATGTCATAGCAATTTATTTTATTTGGTTTTTAAATCTACATCAATGAGATATCTATTTTTCTTTGCAATCACTCAATTTTTATAAATTTGGTTCAATATTAGTGGTTACACATCTTAATTGATTTCCAAAATTTTCGTCTGTAATTGAAGCATGAAATTTACCTTTAATAAACTTCATTTTTGAAAAGAAAGTTTCATAAATACAGTGGGTGATCAATTAATGAACAGTTCGGATAACGAACACTTTTTTGAAAGATTTTTATGTTCGGTTAACGAACACTTCACAGAACAAACTGTGGGACCCGTGGACTGACCGATTGACAGATCAGCCGGATGGCTGCGTGGTAAAGCTGTGGTTTACCATTATGGAGGATCCGGAGGTCCAACTCCTCCAATTTTTAGGAGGGATCTGGGTTCGGATCATTGAAACCCATCCTTCAATCTTCCGGTTGACCCCATCATGGGTGTTGTTCAGCTTGTGATGATGGCGGCTCTATAAACGGCCGCTGCCAGATAAAAATATTCCATGAGGATATTTCGGCTTAACTAACCTAACGGAATGACAGGCTTAAGCCTGGTGTGCTCGTGGACTTATGGATAAGGATGCGCGCTCGTGGACTTATGGATAAGAATGGAAGAAAAGTAGTTTTCCCGATTAAAATGAACTCGGAAACAACGTAAAACAAATCAAAGATTTATTAAAGAAGGTTAGAGAGAGATTTTACAATTTTTGGTGTTAGAATGGCACCCATACCAGGTTAAGGTCAACAGGCTTGGAAATCTCTACCACGACGATGCTATTAAATGTTAGTACAAAGGAAACAATAACCGATCAATATTAGTACAAAGGAATATTAAAAAAGCAAATAAATTATTTAAAATTATTTTGTATAAATATATTTAAATAAATTTCAGAATAAATCCTTACTTAATTAATTAGTACAAATCAATAGAAAATTATTAATAAAGGAAATGTTCCAAAAATAATAAGTTTTTATTATTACTATTATTATTACTATTATTATTATTACTATTATTATATTACTAAATTAAGTATATTACTTAATTAAGTAATAAATCCTTAATTTAGTACAAATCAATAGAAAATTATTAATAAAGGAAATGTTCCAAAAATAATAAGTTTTTATCAAATCAGATCGCATTTATTATCTATTAAAAATAGCAATATAGTATTTTATAAATTAAACATAACATACAACAAAGGAAACAATAACCGATCAATATTAGTACAAAGGAATATTAAAAAAGCAAATAAATAATACAATTTTACAGTTTTTCAAGTTAATTTAATATACAGCAATTTACAAAATATGAAAAATTTTTTCTAACATGTGGATGGCATTCATACTTCATTACTGTTATAATTTATAACATATTTCTATTGATATACGTTAGTTAATTAGGCATTGATTTATATTCGTATAGTTACTTAAACTTATATTTAGAAAATCAGTGTTATTATTTTAATAAATAATTATAGATATTTTAAACAAAATATTAATAATATATCACTTGTTTGAACTTCGCGTTCTTTTGAAGATTTAGATTTCTTCGCTAGAGGTCACGATGTGATTTGACGCCAAACAATAAATCGTCCAGCCCCAATCAGTGTAGGAATGTTAGGTTGATTTAACGATAACAGATTTAAAATTAAAATCCTAAATGAAACTCATTTTGATTCGCAAAGCGCCTAAAAAACTTTCAAAGATGAGATTTTTAAATGAAAGATAACTGGAAGAATTTAACTAGTATCGGATTTAAGCCTAATGTTGATTTTAACAAGCAGACGATGGTTGGAATCGGATGAAATGAATTGTGTAAGTGTATATTGTGTGTGCTTATAAATTGATAATTTCAAACATGAATAAATCAGTGTTTGAGAATTGATACTGCATCCAGATAAAATCAAAACAATGGAATAATAATATAAAGGTGCCTTGAAGAATGCCGTCTAAAAAACAGTACAATCTAGTTAATGACGATGCCTATGATAGTAGAATTCCTCTGCACAATGAAGAAGCCTTCCAACATGGAATAAGTTTCCAGGCAAAGGTAACTTCATCATATATATTTTTAGATTAAAAGTTTCAGTTTAGATTTTTAAATTTTTGTTGATGCTAACTATATCATATCTAACCATTTGTGCTACAACCCGAATTTGACAACATACAATTTCAGAAAACAATGCACACTATATAAACAAAATATCAGATTATCAACAATACACAATACAATAAAAATTACTTTCTCTGTGTAATGGCTACTAAGTGGATTATGCTGCCATCCTGAAAATATGAAATCCTATTTTTTCATATATTGTTATATGGTCCGTTGATGTGTGACCAATACAGTACCTTGTGCTATATGCAGGACACAACATAACATATAGACAGTACTACGGGACAGAAACCTCCAAGTCATAAAATGCACTAAGGGCTCAGCACAATTCATTTTTACATTCAGAAACAAGCCAAAATTTTCAAATTGGCCATCATGAGTTCTACATTCTTGATTGCTCCTATTTTTGTGATGACATAAATAGCCATCATATAAGTAAGGCAAAGTTTTACCACAAATTATATTTTTCATTGATGAACTTTTTATTTATATTATTAAATGTAAGATTAAAACATGATAAATCTAAGTTTAAAGTAAGATTCTTCTATGCTTACCCTATCTAAATTAGATAAATGATAAGCATTATGTCTCCAAAAATGATCTTGCATAAAAATTATTTATCCTCCTTAAAAGAAGAAATAAAAGAAATAATATATTTTTATTTAGTAAAATGTTTTCAGACTGTACTAGTCCCTCATCAGTGCTGCTAAACATCAACTAATAAAAGAACAAGAAGTACAGTCCGAAAACGTTTTGCTAAATAAAAATCTATACTTGCTAATGAGCTGTTTTTAATATACTTTCGTATTAATCAAGTAATCTCTAATATTTTTAAAAGAAATAAAGTAATCAGATACAAGAAGTACAATATATAAAAGAAAAACTGCAATATAGGATTATCCAGCTTTCATTTAATTTAGAGGCAGTGATTAGGAGTTAAAGAACCTTATCTATAAAATTTGAAATGATTTTGGATAAAACAGTTCTGTTTATCAAAACAACTTTCTGAATTAGACTACAATAATAATTAAAACTATCAAAAATTACTTAAGATAGGTGCTCCTACAAAAGATTTATGGATCTCAAAGGGATATGCCAATCTTTATTAAAGAATACGAGTTCAAATATAATTTATTTAATATTTTAAAAAGTAATACAATAATATTAAAATTTACATAAAATAAATTAAGAAAATAATATAATATTAACTTGAGATTATGTAAACATTAATATAGGCTACTTATTTTTAATATCCTACCTGATTTGAAAATATTAAGTGTGCAAGATTATAATCAATAATTTCTGTTACTTATTTATTCAAATAAATTTTAATACTGTTTACAGAATTTTAAAATATCTAGCACCACTTAATTTTTTAATATTTTTAATTTTTAAATCTCTACTCTATATAATTGATATTTTAAAACATTATTTTAGAAAGTTTCAAAATCTGTTCTACATCCACCTTATTCCCAAACTCAGCACTGAAATTTTTTAATAAAAAAATATTAAATAAAGTGAAGCCATCAGAGGAAAATATTTTGCAACTTCAACAGAATTTGAACAATTTGCAACCAAGACTTTAAAAAGCATTAATGTAAATAGCTAATAATAAATGCACTATATGAATTATTAACAAACTTCTCTAATATATAGCTGAATGGGATTATTTTGAAGGAAATGTGATTAATAAATAAATATACACAGGTATTCCTCAAGTTACAAACTTAATTCATATTTAAGTTTTGTTTGTAACTTAGAAACTGCTATTATTTGGCACCCAAATGTACTGAAATAATTTTGTACTGTAATACTTTCATAGAGTTAATAATTATAATTTGCATTTGAGGATTTAGTGTAGAATGATTCTAATACTATAATGAATAATCTGTTCATCACTATCCACCTAATTATTTAAAAACTGTAGCAATTTTATCTTAAAAATTGTGACAATTTTATCTTAAAAACTTATAAATACAATACTATATTGTATACTATAAACCCATATTACAGACAATAGGTTGCAATAATGTGGCATCTCTTGTTGTTTTTGGCATATAATTATTACTATAGTTTTTATTATATATAAATTATAAAGTTTTCTGTTATTTTATTATTTAACTATAAGAATACATTATTTTAATAAATGCACACACAAATATATCTATACAGATAATCCTTCCTTGATTTACAATCACTTCTACTTACAATAGCAATGCCATCAATAAATTCTTCTATTGATTGGTGCAATTGATCTAGATTTGATTCAATGACCCAATGAAAGTATTTTTTCGTGCCTGATCCTTTGTCTTTCAGCAGTCAAATACTTTGTCAGAAATGTTTGTTTTCAATGCACTTGGCATCATCCTGAGTTTCTAAATTATATTCTGAAGCTGAAAAAAACTCCAAGTACATTGAAAATGTTTTTGACAATATTGACAATATTGAAGATTTGCATTGTGTTTGATTACTAAAGGATTTAAAGAAGTTTTAATATTTTTAACTATAATATTTGTGTGTTTAGGCAATTTTAATGACTAATATATAATGGGTATTAAATATAAAATAGAAGAAGTATTATCTGTTCTTAAAAAAGAATACAATATGAGAAATATAAATTTGAATTTAACATAAATTCCGTTAAACGATTTATAAACACTATGTTTATAACAGTTCTATTGATCATTTAACAGAATTTATGTTAAATGAACAACAGAATTGCCAATCTCACTCAAATAAATGAAGGGATAGCAACTCAAAAGGATGAGTGCTTGCAAGACGACAATGCTAAATGCTTTTTGAGATTAATTTAAAAATATTTTTTTATAAAAAAGGTGTTAAATATCTTTGTTATTTTGAGAGAAATTTAGGGTTAGTTAGCAAAGTAAATTCAAATTCAGGATTTCATTAAGATTTGCATTCTTGATAATATTGTGTGTCAAAAATGCAGATAACAAATGTAATTAAAGGTAGGACACACATTTATTAGGTATTAGATCTACATTTTATAGCACTTTTGGCCTGATAAGACTATCTTTGGCAATAAAATTCAAAAGAAAGTACCTTACTTAATAGAGCAACAGTGAGCAGTAGCAGCTTTTGAGTTGCTATCCCTTCATTTATTTTGAGTCAAATCTTTAGAAGTAGAACACAGTGTTCTAAAGAGGAAAAACCAAGCACTAAGCAGAAATAAACCTTTATTTCATAAAGGAACGTTTTTGACCATTCTCCACTGGTCTTCATCAACTAATGTCAACCCCTATACAGAGGAGTTGACATTAGCTGGAGAAGACCAGTGGAGAATGGTCAAAAACATTCCTTTGTGAAATAAAGGTTTATTTCTGGTTAGTGCTTGGTTTTTCCTCTTAACTCTGATTAGTTGCAGAATGTCTACGTCTTTAGCACAGTGTTCTACTTCTAATTGAGTATTTTTGAATAAAAAGGTAGAAAATTTTAGAAAAACATTGTGTCAAATTTATTTGAATAAATTATTACATAATTATTATGCGAAATATTTGTTTATATATTCTATCATAATTATAACTATCTTCTATCTTATCTGCCATAGTATCATAGTCTATCATAATACCATTATCTATCATAGTCTTTAATCTATCATAATTTAATACCCATAAATAAATTGTCATATTTCAATAGATTTTATAACTTTCATAGTGATAGCTAATTACTAATAATAAAATATTAACTATTGTTACAGTACTGTCATAACTGTTATTACAATATTAAATAAAATTGCAATAATATAATATATATTAAATTATAATATGATTTTTAAAATATTTTTGCAGCTTTTCTTAAAATATTTGCACTTACATTGTTGCCATGTTGAAATATATTGCATTTCATCCAAGAGAATTGTAAAAACAAATAAAGACCATAGAATTTACAACTCTAACAAATTTGATGCCATTTCCTAGGAGCAGTGCATAAAACTAACCAAATATGAATATTTCAATAAAATTTTGATAATCATAGACAATTAATAGAGTCACAAATATTTTTAAATCAGTAGAATTATCAATAATACTTGAGCAATGAGTAATGAAAAGATTGGATTAATTTTATGTTTGATATTATTGATATGAATATTATTTCACGTAATTGACTTTTGTCATGCAATACTTGTACTAAATTTAAGATTTGATGTAATGTTATTGAATTTGATATAATTCAAATAAATATTGTGGCTGATGATTTATATATTCCCATTATTAATGTGATCATCCCATACAGTTCTCTCCAAAGTTAAGCTATAATTTATTTGAGACTAGTGATGTTTTTGGCATGATGAAAATTGAGATAGATTTCTCCATGTTATAAATTCAATATTATAATGGAGTGATTGGTTCCAGACAAAAATTCTGACTAAGAAAAACAGATATATACCTATTTTGTAAACAAACATATTTATAAAAAAATTTATTTAAAAGAAAGTACAGTTAAACCTGTCAAGTTGGACACCTCTATGTTGAACGACTTTTCCTGGAACCAGACAAAAGCCTATATTTTTTACTTTGTTAATCTATATGCTGGACACCTTGTATCTTGAACAACTGTTTCTAATAAGATGGACACTTTTTGATTATATTAAAATAAAAATCTTAAATTTTGTTTAGGTTTAGAAGATTAACCAAAGGAATTTGTGAAAGAGAAACCTAGAACATTGATTAGTCATGCCTTGAGATGGTTGCTGATGACTTATAAATGCATAGTTTATTTATTAGTATAAATACAAACACTGAGCATTGAGAAAAAATCAAATCAAAACTAGCCAAATTATAGTCAGAATATTTTATTGCAATAAAATTTAAAATATTTGGGCTATAATTAGCTAGTTTTGATATTTATAGACCTTGGTTTATATTTTATATTTTTTCTTTGAGACTTGTGTGCTGTTTCTTATGTTGTTGTGATTAAGCTTTCCTTAGAGATGTTAAAAAACAGTAAAAGAAAATTAAATAAACTGACATTAGACCAAAAGAAGCAAATTGCTGATCCTTTACTATTCTATTAGTGAGATGGATTTATGTTGCATGACAAGAAGTTTCACAATTAACTATTCAGAAATGTTTTCAAAAAGCTGGGTTCCCTTATAGATTCAGGAAGGAATGCAAGAGGTCAATAACTTTGACCTAGGAGAAGAACTGAGTGCTCTTCCTGAGAACTATCATCATAAAATTTTAATTGTTGTCAAAATTTGTAAAATCTTCAATCTTGTCCATCATGAATATGAAATC